>PQWD01009032.1:0-81831 GCA_019425675.1 Leucinodes orbonalis | reverse complement strand
CCGAGTATATGCGCCATTACAACATGTTCTTTTTTTAAATAACTGTTGAATATATTTTTTGAACAATGTAACTGGCAGAAAATTTATGCAGATATAACCTATGCGGAATGCAAACTGTTTCCTTTTTTGTTCTTTTAAAAAGCTAATGTTTCGCGCCAAATAGTTTCCGACATATAGGTTGCATACGGCTCCTACGCTAGCGCAGTGAAGGTGCGCGGCGCGTGCGGCGCGTGCCACTCCACCAATTACATTTCTTCGCCTTTATTACACGATGCTCATTAGAGGCAGCCATTGATGCAAGAATGTAGCTCGGATGTGGCATGATATTTATGGTATACCAAAATGTTAAGATTGTTTTATGGGCAATCCGCCAGTGAAAATACAATATTTACACCTGTGTGTTTTTTTAATAAGGTCTATTTTACTATTTCATAAGGTTTCAATTTAAATTAACTTAAGTTATATTTAAGGTAATTTGCAGCTACATGTGAATATTGTATTATCAGTCAACATCGGAAATATTTCCGATACGATTCGAGCTGCCGTTTTAACATTTTTTTTCGAAAATCGTTCTATTCAGTGATCATTCCGAGTATATTTAAGCAGGGATATCTCCAGTAAAAAAAATATATCGAACAGTGGACTGCGATAGGTTGAAGAGAAATAGGTTGAGTAGAGCCAAAAAAAGTGGAACGCCAAAAAGTGGTGGAAAATGAGTTACGTCGGGTATCATTGGCTAAAATAATAATGCCACATCAACTGCTTCGTTGTTCTATGCGCAGATTGAGTAGAAGCACCCAAGTGTATCGCCTGCTAGGTCAGTTGTTTTTGCCAGTAGCCGTGCCCGCGGCTCTGCTCGCTTTTTGCCGACAAATTGATGGTCTGGCTTGACCGCAACTTGGCATCTTTTTTAGATCCTGTTAGAGTTATCGGTTCGAAGACGCTGGAAACTGTACAGTGGTTATTGATATGAAATCTTGTGTCTAGTATGCGATGCTGATAAATTTGACGGTGCGGTTTCTAACGGATTGTTTTTTAACTAGGGGATTTGACAACAGAGCTAATTATAATTATTTAAACAAATATTATATGTACTTCCAGATGGGCTGATGATTGGTTCGGTGGATGTCATATCTTGCAGATATGATGATCAATATGATGATAGAGGCAGTTGATTTTTTGTTGTCCAAACTAATGTAGGAATTAAGCAGGAAGTGGTGCTTTTGATGTTTAATAAATACTATATTTTAGTACACACTCACTGATTTAATGCAAAAAAAAACAGGTTTTACGTTTAAACCAAAGCGAACATTTGCATTTTTTGTAGATTATTGTTGTACTTCTAAGTATTAACTGTTTATCAAACAGGGTATCTTAAAAGCTTCATGACCGGAGAGGATTATAAAATATCTACCAACAATATAACTAATAATTCGAGTGATAACAACAAAACAATTATAAATACTCATTTTACAATAAAACTAAACTATTTTACTGACAGACAACCAGATCATAATATTAGTAGTGAGACAATATGAGTTCTTGTTAGGCGTATGATTGGCGGTTGACGAAAATGACAAGTGCGTACGCGCAGCGACCCGTGCTCGCCGCCCGCTTCCGGCGGGGTTACAGCGTGGTGACTTATTATTGAGGGCCTTTAAAGGACATAATAGTCTATAGGGCATGGGTATACTTTGATTTATAAGAAATATAGAATAGGTTTAATCATAGCCCTAAGCGTGCATCAAAACAACAATGGTGTGATTTGTAAGCTCAAGCCACGTTTTTTCAATCTCAACTTTAAATACTTAGGCGGTTTTACTATAAGAAGAAAAATTAATATTTTAATGCCTTGAAACAATAAAATGTTAATAATGGTTTCATATTTATCATATGGAGAGAGCGGTGATGGCTCGTTGGTGTGGACTGTTGCCTTCCTATCGGGAGAGCGCAGGATCAAATCCCGCCACGTAACAATGTGCTTCCGAATTTTCGAAATTATATGTACGTTATCCGACGCTATTATGGTGAAGGAAAACATCGTGAGGAAACCTGCGCACGCCTTCGTCGGCCAATCCGCACTGGGCCCGCGTGGACGACTAAGGCCTATACGTGTAGGCTCGTGCGTCTTGGTGGGGACGTTTAATGAGCTGATAACGATGAATGAGTTCATGAAATTAGGTATGTTAAAAAATGCGGAAAAGATCTCAACCCAGCATAAAGTCATGAAGGTATAGGTACCTCGCTGATCTTTCAATGAAACTCTGTATAAGGTGGCCTTATATATCATCCCAGGCGCCTAGTAGAAGTGATGCTTGTAGTAGTCAAAGTTTATTTGAATTTTAGTGCACCTGTTCCAGACAAAACTAAACACTAATTCCAAATTATAACGCCTAATTCAGCGTACCTAATTTGACAAGCACTAAACGGAGGCACACGACCGCGGCTTGTTAGAAGAAATAACTGCAATTAACTCCGCTTTTGTTATTAAAGTGATTGAGGCTGAATTAAAATCGTGACTCTCAAAAACGCGCTCAATTACAAATAGTGGGTTTAAAACAAGGCTCGTTACGTTCAGTGGATTTGCTCATGTGGACCGGAGAGAGAAAACGTTGACGTCGATTATGTTGTTTGTTGCATTCTATGGGGTTTATGCAACGACTTATTCCTCTTATTGTGTATATGCTTTCACTAAATGAATACATATCCACTGACATTCACACATCGGTATCTAGCCCCAAACTAAGCATAAGCCTGTAATATGGGTACTTATGGGTGTAATTGAGCGTCGGTGGCTCAATGGTGTGGACCGGGAGGGTGCAGGTTCAAATTCCGCAAATTTTCGAGCGAGCCTGACTTCGGCAATTATCATTCGAACGATCTGATCTACCAGTTACGCCATAAAACCCTTTTTATGTTACAAAGTGTACAGGACGGTCTGGACGCTCATCTGATGGTAAGTGATACGCCTGATCATGACAGAGCGGCATTGAAGGAGACCAACAATTGATAGACAATTATTATTTTTCATTAATGCTGCACGGCGCCCATCACCCCAGACACACAGATGTTAAGTCTGTTATACCTGGTAATTTTATTAGCCCTAATTTTCAATTAAATTTAAGTTAAGCCTATCAAAGCTGGTTTTAAAACAGTGACTAACGCACGTTGCATAAACGATCTGGGTTGCTAAAACAAGGCGACATAGCGATCTAACTCTACCATTATTTTATTGGGTAACTGCAATGATGTAAAAAAGTATGGATTCGTGATATGCTCACAAAACAATGGAAAAAAGTGTTCCGAATGCAGTGACAGCACATGTGTGCTGTCACTGTGTATGTACACATTTTCGAATTTCGAACACATTTACCTAAACAAAAGAGTACAAACTGTACTCTATTCAGCGGTTCGTTTTTAAGGCACGGGTGGCGTATCTACCTTTATATATACAGAATATCATTGGGTAACTGTCGCAAATTGGATTGTGCGTATGGTACAATTTATTTTGACACGTTCATGATATATCGCCTGTTTCATCCGCAATTTTCTTTTACCGTTTATCCACAATGACATATAGCTATGTCGCGGCTAATGATGCTTTTTACAATTTCCAACTTTATGATTAATATAATAGGGGCAATAATACGAACGAACTGTAAAGATGTCACAAGAGATATGTGTTGAATAGAGATATTTTGAGTTATTGAAGCTTAGCGGAGCGTGCTGACATCTGTACTGTATGTAGAGTTAAGAATTACCAAAAGTTACCTTAATTTTTTAGGAAATAAGAAAGAAAGAAAATACATTTATTATAACTAAACATCGTATACATCACATGAGATAAAACAATAAACAACATAACAACACACAATTTAATTATACATAGGTAATTATACACGATACATCATTTATGCTCCTTGCCTTGCATTACAAAGTGTAACGTTCTACGGCGTTTAGACACAATGGACCCACTCAGCATAAGCCAGGAGCCTCTACGAGAGGGCCCTGACACTGATTTTCAGTGAGCCCGGCTGAGTAGGCGCATGGTCGGTCTCAGTGCTATCTGTATTAGTAATAATATTCATAATAATATACTTAAAATATATAATAATATACATACAATACTTAGACTATATACAAATATATTTAATACCTATAGTGTATATGTGAGTAATGTGTATGTAAGATATACTTGTATGATCGCGTGTGATGATCACACAAGTATACATTACATACACATTACTTTGGGCCCGTGCTTTTATCTTCTGTAACCAAACCACACTATTTTTTAAAAGCGTCTTTCGGCCTTCTGTGCCCTTAGCCCTCTCTTTTTGTCGTGCGACCTTGCACTTATTGCAACGAATTTTCGGCATCACTTAGCATCAGAAACGTCTGTACGTTTCGTTTGTTGCTGTGATCCAGGCTAAACGGCAGTGAAATATCTTAAAGCTCTCTCTGAAATAGCTTAGTCACTAAGCATTTGTACAAGTTAATAAATGCACTGTGACAGCTTCTTTTCGATAATATCTATGGGTACCAGTTACCTCTAACCGTCAAATAGGCTGTTCATTTCATTAAAAAATACAAAATATTGAAGGTCTTCAAATATCTCTATCTGTTCTCTTTGACATTCAGGCTCGTAGCGATTTGTTTTGAGTTTTTGTACAGTACTAAATGTTGATAACTCTGCGAACCAGTAGCAGATGACAATTTGGGCAATAACATAGTTAAGTAATACGAGCGTAGCTTTGTTCGGATGGTTGCTCAACAATAAGTAAGAACTTGACTGCTACTCAGGGGAATTATATTAATAGGACTTAGTTGTAGGCGCGACAGTGGGCTACACCACCTCTTACGTCACTCGCGGGATGAGAAGTGGGGGTAGCAATTGTATTTCTAATCATTTCACCACACGGTAAACTGGTTGATTCGGTTCCTCATTCATCGTCCGAACGGCAGTCAGAACACAAGACAGTGGCATGACCTTCCTGCGTCTGTGTTTCCCGATACTTACAATTTAGGGGTTTTCAAGGCGAGAGCGAATCGGCATTATTTGAGTTCGCGTGATACATCTTAGGCTGCATCGTCACTTTCCATCAGGTGAGATGACAGTCAAAGGCACTAAATTTTTTAATAAAAAAAAATCCATAAAATAATGGAATCAATCAATTTACTATGCGGTAGACTCGGTACTGAGTCGACTAGGTAGGTACCACAGACATCCAAATATACAATTAGGCTGGACGAGCCGTCAAGTTTATAGGCAGTCCCAGTGTCGCAATTTCTTTTCGGTTTTTACCTGTGAAAAGTTATTCTATTACTTGGTAAATTCACTGATTCATTGCGATGATGGCATGTTACAATTGCACAGGATGGCATTTTGGAAAAGAACGGTAATTTCTTCTAATATTCGTGCGTCTTAACTCATCTCACAGAGCGTAAACTGGCAGCCAGTGTACTAGTGTATAGTGTAGTGTGTCGCACTTTAAACGCGGCTCGCCCCATCTCTTGTGGGTAATCTGTGGTAGGTACCATCGCAGTGCCAGATTTCGTCCCGTGAAACATAAGTATTTTGCACCGTGTTTGGAACGAGGGCACTGTATCTATTAAAATGATCGGGTATAAAAGAGACTTAACATATGTTGTCTCCGGTGACGGGCGCAGAGCGGCATTGATGCAGAATATCTGTCTTATTCAATGCCGCTCTGTCATGATCAGGCGTATCACTTACCGTCAGGTAAGCGTCCTAATCGTCCTCTACACTTTGTAACATAAAAAATATGCCCTCCGTATAAAGAAAAAAGGTAAATATTTGGGAAATGTATTTCGGCTTTAAAAATTACACAAAATCGTTGAAAAGCTAGCAATATGGTCACCACTCAGTGAATGACAGATACTCATTTTCAAAGTTTGTATGATACATGTAACAAATTGTGTCCTTACGCATATACGAATAAGGCCTTTCCAGACGCGCTCGCTAGTATTTTCCGAGGGTAACGAGTTGTTTTTTATACATTTTGTATATCAATAGGATGCGCTCCACTGATTCATGAAGAGTGTGCAACAGTTAGCCAGCGAACACTTGAAAAACTTACTTTAATTTGATATAATTAAAATTATACGATCCGTTATGAAGTACAGTACATTCACCGGAGGTCGGCACGTGTTTCCATCGGAATATAACGCGGAATCTTTATTGAAATTAATAAAATGCAATTATGCACTAGTAATTTTTAAAGCAGACTGTTGTTAGTTTGCATGGAAAAGGTGATAGATAGATGCATAAGAAGTGGGGCCCTGATAGAACGACCACTGCATCTTAAACAACATGCATATCAAAAGGGTAAGTCCACGGAGACCGCCTTGCTGACTTTAGTCGACAAGGTCGAACGGGCTTTAGAAGACAAACAGATTGCCCTATGTGCATTTCTAGATATTGAGGGGGCCTTTGATAATGTCACAATTGACGCACTAGAATGCGCACTAGTACAAAAAGGGATCGACAATACAACGACCCGGTGGATCAAAGCTATGCTACTCAATCGTACTGCAATCGTGAGTATTCACGGCACAGAAAGAGTGTATCAAACAACAAGAGGCTGTCCGCAGGGGGGGGTGTTATCACCCCTCTTGTCCCTAGTAATGGATCAGCTACTTGAATTGACCTCTAAGAAAGGTTATGACGTACAAGGCTATGCTGATGACGTGGTAATATGCGCTTTAGGACCGTGTCAGAGCACAATCTCGTCATTACTCCAAGCATCTCTAAACACAATCAATCGATGGTGTAAAGAAATAAATTATCGATTAACCCGAGTAAAACTATTATAGTACCCTTCACGAGAAAACGCAACTTAAATAAACTTAAGGAGCCAACTCTAGAAGGGATAACTATACCATTTTCCACGGAAGTAAAATTTTTGGGAATAACCATAGACCAAAAACTTACATGGAACACGCATCTGGATAACGTCATCACAAAGGCAAAAATTTCCCTAGGGATATGCCTGAGAGTAGCAGGGCCGAAATGGGGTATACAACCCAAAATCGCCCTATGGCTATATACCGCCATTATAAGACCAATGGTTGCCTACGCTGCTGTGGTCTGGTGGAAGAAAGCCCTACAAGTGACTAGCCAGAACAAGCTCAATAGCCTACAAAGAACAGCCTCAATTCTGGCTACTGGGGCTATGGGATCCACACCTGCCATCGCCCTAAACGCCGTATTAAACCTACCGCCCCTACACCTTTACTTAGGGAAGGAGGCGCGGGCTAGTATGTGCAGAATGGAGCGGAGCGGAGTGACTCAATGGAGCTCAAATACACTAAGATCCCTTAGGGAAATACACTTAGTACTCCAATTCTGGCCATGACAAGCGATGTCATGCTGCCGGAACTCAACTTCACTAAATACTACAAAGTGGAGTTCCCGAGCAGGGAGGAATGGCTTCAAAGCCCCGACACCTGCACAGACAGCAAAATCTGGTACACAGATGGCTCCAAAATGGGTAACAAAGTGGATGTGGAGCCTACCGAGACCAACCTAGGGCTAACATTAGCACCAATTTGGGTCAGTACGCTTCCATCTTCCAGGCTGAAGTATACGCCATCATAGAATGTGCGGAAGCGAATCGACTGGAAAACTGCGTTAACCAAAATATAACAATATGTTCCGATAGCCAAGCAGCTCTAAAAGCATTAAGCTCAACCACTTTAAAATCAAAGCTGGTAAAAGACTGCGTGACCAAACTAAATGACCTGGGAGGAAATAACAGGATAACTCTCAAATGGGTACCAGGTCATTCTGACATCATTGGCAACGAAAATGCTGATGAACTCGCAAAGGCTGGGGCCAACGCCATCCAAAAGACTGTAGAACCTGTCTGGCATCCCTGAAAGCCTAAGGAAAAATGAACTAGAACGGAAGCTCCTCGAGGACTCTGTCAACTACTGGCTAGAGTCACCAGAGGCAGCTCACTCAAAAGCGCTAATCAAAGCCTACTCAAAGAAGCGAACCTCTGAACTGCTACAGCTCAGTAAACCCAAGGTCAGGGTCCTTGTAAGGGCACTGACTGGACACTGCAAGCTGAAAAGTCACCTTCACAAAATGAAGCTAAGTGACTCGGAAGCCTGCAGATTCTGCGCGGAAGAGAGAGAGACACCAATGCACCTACTCTGCAATTGTGGTCCTCTACAATGGAAGCGAAATATCCACTTGGGTAATTATTATCTATGCCCAAGTGACATCAAATCTATAAAGTTGGGCAGGGTCCTAAACTTCCTAAAAAGTGCCCAACTATTAGATGAACTCTGAGAGAGGAGCGAGTCACAAAAGATCTTCTAGGTCGAAGTGACTACAGGTCTGCATAAGCCTGAATAGCCCTCAAAACCTAAATAATAATAATAAATAGTTTGCTTCGGTACCATACGAGTTATGGAGAGGAGACTGATTGGCAAGTGTAACGTTGGGCATCCGATAGAGCGACGAATTGCGAAAGGTCGTTAATAAATAAAATAAACAGCCATTTATATTCACATAGTGCCATTTAAGCCCTAAACTAAGCATTTCCCTGATAAACATACATATTATACATGGAAAACATTTAGACGAATTCAAGCAGACATGTTTTCATCCACACAAATGTTTGTAAAGCCCGGGGATTGAATCCGGAACGGAATAAGAGCTGATGTGCCAACCATAACACTAATTTGATCGTCAAATTATTATATTTGTTGGATGAGGTCGGGGTATATGGCGCGAAATGGGTTGACGTATCACCACGCCCATCAATGGGTTGCGGTCTGCGATAATATGGAGAGAAAAAAAAGAAAAATGAAACTATCTCGAGGAAGATTAGTTTTCTGCATGTCAACCTCAATTTAGGCTCAGTACGTTTTGAACGCATACCGGGCCGATGTACCGACTTACTGGTCATTGGAAAAGGCTGGACGAGAAAAAATTGGAGGACCGGGGATATACCCCGGTGCAAAATGGGGAAGACCTATGTCGAGCTGTCGACCGCAGTACAATAAATGGTATAAATCTAGAGGAATCGACATCATCACCATCATAACAGCCTAATAAGTCCACTACTGAACGAAGCCCTCCAATAAAGAGTCCCACGCGGACCAATCCCTTGCAGTTGTCAAGGGTATATCAAAAGGTTTAAATACTAAACTAACTCATTCAATCAATAAATGTTTTTCTTTCTTTCTTTCATTAACGTCGACATCATAATAACCTTAATGCTCGCTCACATCTTCATTGTTTCAAACATAATATGATTATAAACAAAGCGAGTATGCTACCAGTAGTGCCTCCATTACGCACGATGCGTGCAATATTCCCTCAATGTATCACAGGAAGAGCGTTGTTTCCCTAAACACAGTGCTTTTGAACAATTACTTGGGCAATTTTGCATAAGTGCATATATCACGGTGACAGTACGGCTGTGTTTTCCCATTGTGACGCTTTAACGTTCAAGGAATTTTACAGCCATCTCTTAAAAACAGTATATAATACTTTATCGCCTTTCTGGTACAAATTTAAGTACTACTAGTAGGTACAATTACTTTTTGTCTTAACGAATATTTTTACAATTATTGATAAT
Source organism: Leucinodes orbonalis (assembly GCA_019425675.1). Classification (NCBI taxonomy): domain Eukaryota; kingdom Metazoa; phylum Arthropoda; class Insecta; order Lepidoptera; family Crambidae; genus Leucinodes; species Leucinodes orbonalis. The sequence goes on along the minus strand of PQWD01009032.1, from coordinate 72,217 downwards.
ATTACATCATAATTATAATGTCCCCACCTCGGGGCACGAGCATACCCATAAAAGGTGTACGGGCCTTAGTCGTCCACGTCCAGTGTGGATAGCCGACTTCACGCACAACCTTTAAGTCTCTTCGCTGGCATGCGCAGGTTTTCTCACGATGTTTTCTTTCACCGTAAGAGTGACGGATAAACGTATATATAATTTCGAAAATTCGAAAAGTTATTGGTACGTGGCGGGATTTGAACCTGCACCCTCGAGATAGGAAGGCAACATTCCACACCAATGAGCCACCGAAGCTCATACAACAATAAACAGAAATGTTCATGCTGTCAAAGGTTATTGTATCGTAAGGGTATTGGACCCGGAATCTGAGTTAATAGTTAACGTCGCAACTTTAAGACCACATTGGTCATCGTCTTGTGTCGAAACATTGGCAAATGGCGTCGCGCGTGAGAACGAGGGCTCGTCCGGTTTTCTCAAGCACAAAACAAGAGCGTTCTCTCTGATTATGGCTTGTTTGCAAATATGCGTTTGTCGCAAATTCATCGTGAACTGTCGCTGTGATGTTTGTTAATATGCGCCGTGTTGATTGACGTACTGTCGGCCTTTGCACTGTATTGTGATGACTTCTGTGTTGTGGTTAAGATACATATCTTCATTATTTGTCAAAAATTCATGGGGCGAAAACTTTGATTAGATAATATCCATACAAATAGTATAAATGTGAAAGAGTGCCTGTTTGTTCGTCTTTCACAGTAAAACAGAGCAACGAATTGCCATGACTTCTTTTAGTGGTGATAGTTGAAGGATGGAGAATAAGTGAGAGAGAAAGACTATACCAGTAGAAACATTTGTGTATATAATCATGTGTTTGTATTGATTTAGGCGTTTCTGTGTATGTATTTTAAAAAAGAAGTATTTAATTTATTTGTTGTTTCATCATCATCAGTTCATTATGCGTCCCGTATAGGGTGTAATGGCCTTAATCGTCCACGCGGATCTAGTTCGGATTGGTTGACTTCACGCATAACCTTTGGATCTCCTCGCAGGCGTGCGAAGGTTTCCTCACGATGTTTTCCTTTACCGTAAGAGCGCCGTATAAGTACATATAATAACGAAAAGACATAGGTACGTGGCGGGATTTGAACCTGCACCCTCCCGATCGGAAGGCAACAGTCCATACCATTAAGCCACCGTCGCTCATAAATTAAATTAAATCGTGTTAAATTAACTGCACTGCAAATCTAAGTTGCCGTTGTATCATTAATTCAAATGTGAATCTAACTGTAATGTCCTGGTAATCCTTGGTAATATACAGCTCAAGGATGTTTCGTCGGCTACGTCGAGTTGTTACTCGGCGTAGCCGTTACAACATTTATTACCAAAGTGACGTGACAATCCACTGACAAGTTATGTCTCATCGACAATACATCACACTAACTTTTCTAGTTGGTACGCCTCAATTGAATTCCGCTTCGTGGTTTATGCCCGTTCAGGTTCGGCTGGGACGCGCTCTCCCATGACGCCTTCTTGCTTTTGGGCGGGAAAACGTAATGGCTACGTTGACATTATGGAATTGTACTACAGAAAAATATTATAATCTTACTATGTCTCGCGGTTTTACTCACATTGAAACAAAGAATATATCTTTGGTAGGTATCTGAGGTATACCACAAACAATAGAAATGACGATAAACCTAGATTGTAAATTAAGATAAATGGTTTTTAGTAAATGGTATGGGTAAAGGTTCTGAAAATTCACTCCAGACTAAATTTGTCATTCCTACTGATACACGCAGCTGAGACATGGAAACTGACTGCGGGATCAGTTCACAAGATTAAAGTCACTCAACGGTAAATGGAACGCTAAGCTCGGGGTATCTCTCAAGAATAAAATCAGAAATGATGTCGTTCGTGAGAGAATTAAAATTACCGACATAGCACGCCGATTCAGCAAGTTGAGACGACCGCACCTATGACTCCTTATAGTATAAGAAGGTATTTTAATAATTCTTATACGTAGATAATATTGAAATTCCTTTTGGGTCGTACACGTATAAAAAAATACGGACGGAATCTCGCTGACAACAAAAGTGTGTCAAAATTCGGCCAGTTTTTGTATGGAAATTAAGGCATTTGACTCTCATCTGTATACAGAGCCGAGAAAATAAACGCGAATCCTTAGGGGTCCACTTTCGTAACTAATCATCATCAGCTCATTAAACGTCCCCACCGAGGGGTACGAGCCTACCCGCATAGGGTGATTAGGCCTAAGTCGTCCACGCGGGCCCAGTGCGGATTGGACGACTTCACACACAACCTTCGTATCTCTTCGCAGGCGTGCATGAAGGTTTCCTCACGATGTTTTCCTTCACCGTAAGAGCGTCGGATAACGTACATATATTTTCGAAAATTCGAAAACACATTGGTACGTGGCTGGATTTGAACCTCAGCCCTCCCGGTAGGAAGGCGACAGTCCACACCACTGAGCCACCGACGCTCTCTAACTAATCAGTGAGTGATATTTTGTTATTTAATATACAACATAGTTTCCGAGCGTCGGTGACTCATTGGTGGGGACTGTTGCCTTCCGATCTGGAGGGTGCACGTTCAAATCCTGCCACGTGCTAATGTCATTTCGAATTTTCGAAATTATATGTACGTTTATCCGATGCTCTTACGGTGAAGGAGAACAGCGTGAGGAAACCTGCGCACACCTACGAAGAAATTCGGAGGTTGTGCGTGAAGTCTGCCAATCCGCACTAGGCCCGCGTGGACGGCTAAGGCCCATATACCTTTACGGGTAGACTTGTGCCCCTCCGTGGGTTCATAATGAGCTGAGGATGACAGTGATGATGATAGTTTATTTTGAATAGTAATTCAGCCAACTTACTACTAATTGCACTTCTGCTAGTAATATTCTTTGGTATACAGTCAATGATGTAAAAAGTATGGATGCGTGATATGCTCACAAAACAATCGAAAAAGGTGTTCCGAATGCAGTGACAGCACACATACACATATTTCGAATTTCGAACACATTTCCCTAAACAAAAGAGTACAAACTGTACTTTCTTCGGCGGTTCGTTTTGGAAGCACGGATGGCGTATCTACCTTTATTTATACAGAATATCATTGTATACAGTCATGATCATAAAATGTGTATTATACTTTGTACTTACAAATTGTTTAGAGATACACTTTGTATATCGGTTCATCTATGTTAGCTACACAGTATAACGATGGTATACATAGATAAGGTGGAAAGTGAATGGGATAAGTGTTAATTTCGGCACTGAAACTGCAATGAAGTTAATTGACAGTGAAAAAAATGCTGCTCAAACCGGCTGTGAGTAATTACAACTATGCGAGCAAATTGTTATTTGGATTGTTAATGTAAGTTAACGGGTATATGTAATTTTACAGAATTGCAAACAGACTGAGCGCTGATACAGCCATGATACCCGTTTTACCAATTCTGAATAAAAAGGGGTGAATCGCCAAATGCAAAATTTTTGGCTAAAGGTTGTTCAACTTGCTATAACTCTTCATTTTTAGGTCTATGTCAGGTGTTTCCCTACGCGGTAAGATTTGAAACGAAGACATCCGTAGAACTAGGGTGACCGACATAGCTCACAAGGATCAGCAAGTTAAAGTGGCAGTGGGCAGGGCACATAGAGCGTAGAACCGATGTCCGATGAGGCGGAAAGGTTCTTGAGTGGCGTCCACGATATTGGAAACGAATTATAGGCTGGCCTCCAACCAGCTGGACTGTTGACCTGGTGAAGGTGGCGGGTAGCAGACGAATGTCAACTGCTTTAGGGCAGGTCTTCGTTCAGCGGTGGATATTTTAGGCTGTAATGATGATGATGAAGGTTTTATATCTACAAAAAAAGTATGATTAGTTTGGCAGTAAAAATTCTCGTAAATGGTGTAGATAGTTCAAAGACAATAAAAATGGCTACCACAAAAGGGCGGTATAACTGACATTTGACATAAGTCAACAACTTTTTAATTCGCAGTCTAAACGTTTTGTTCCAGCATATTATTGTCAGCTTTCCATAGACAATGAACACGTTGCTTTCTTCTAATTTAGATACTACGGGGGAATCGCGTGCGCAAGCACACTAAGTGTAGAGATCAATCTGGTGCCGTGATTGGGTTCAATCTGGGGTCATTTAACTTGGGTGCGGAGCTTTAAAATACATTAATAGGTTTTAGCTACCTCTTATGTTGCCGTACTATACTAAAATTTCGCATTTGGATCATTTACTAAAAAGTGCAAATTAGTTTTCCTTTATTTAAGATGGTTTTACATTTGACGTCATTATCGCCTGGTGACCCTGGTGCTAAACAATGACCTTTACCTTTTCTAAATGAATAAATCCTCGTTTATTCATTTACCTAGAAAAGGCCGATACACTAAGGACGTGAAGTCACTAAAGTTTTCAGTCTCTGGAAACAAAAACGCATGGTAGGAGTTCTACTTCCTTGCGGTGCGAACCAGAAAAGTCGTAGCTAACCAGTTAGTTATTACCATTCAATATTACAGACGTAGATGTCGTGTTTACCCAGGTAACCTTAACGCAAGTTCATCAACACTGGTGTTGCTTTTTAATTTAATATTGAGATTCCAGTAATTAGTAGTATTTTTAAAATTTAAAAAACATACTTGCAATAAATAAAAAAACTAAAAACAAAATATTTATCAAAAGTAAGCTTCATGCATTCAATAAACAGTTTCAATTACAAAGACAAAGTTTATAGCTTTGGCACGTACCAATTTAGACTAAAAAACAACTAGCAAACTGGCAGTATTAATAAATTTTCCTGAGCAACGAGCGTACAGGGCAAATTACAGGCTTAGCCCGCGGCCAAGTCGGCGTAAGTAGGGGCGTAGGACCGTCCCGCCCGGTCATATCTCACGCGGCCACTTCCGTCGCGCCGTTTACGCCGCGTGCGCCGGCTAACTGCTGCTAGTGTGTGTGTCCATGGCTTAACACGACATTCGAATGGGTTCCATTTAAAAATATATATGATTTGTATTCAAATTCAATTTAAAAAGATAAATATTACTTCTAGTGTTTTTTAATTTTTTTTCAAGACTTTCTGTCCAGTCATATCTATCGCGAACACTTCCGTCGCACCGTTTACGCCGCAGCCTTACCCAATATTCAAATGTGGTTCCAATTTTGAATAATACACGATATTCGAATGTGGTTCCAATTTTGAATAATACACGATATTCGAATGTGGTTCCAATTTTGAATAATACACGATATTCGAATGTGGTTCCAATTTTGAATAATACACGATATTCGAATGTGGTTCCAATTTTGAATAATACACGATATTCGAATGTGGTTCCAATTTTGAATAATACACGATATTCGAATATGGTTCCAATTTGGAATAATCGCTTTTGTTTATTTTTGCATTTAAATTTGAATGAACATGTTTCGAAATAATTATTTTCTTGTATTTTTTATTTTAATTTATACGCACTTTAAAATATAGCTCTTAAATTAATTTTGTATTTTAACTAGAGTAAAATACATTTTGTTGCTGCGTTTTGTCATTTACTTATTTACGAGTTATTATAATGTTATGCAAAAGGATTTAAAACTATTACTTACTACAGTCATGTTTCGTCCACACCTGGAATGAGGCCTCCTCCAATGATATAAAATATATACGGAGGTTTCAGACTGTTACCATCAGTGGAATCAGTTGCTGTCCGAGAAATTTCCTGAGCGATACGACACGACGATCTTAAAAACAAGAGCGTATTATTTTTAAAAGTCCAGCAACGCATTTCAGTGCCCTCTGGTATTGCAAGTATACAGGGGCGGCGGTGTCATTTTCCATCCGATGAGCGATTTGCTCGTTTGCCTGCTATAGCATGAAAACCCACTCATTATTCAAGTGCGTGTTGGTCGCTAGAGCTTCGGTCGCAGTTGGGCAGAATGCACCACGATCGTGTTAGGTTGGTTTTCGCTGTATCTGTTCTCGGAGTTTGCGCATCTAATGTTGAGTGATATGTGTGAGAAAGGAGCCAATTAACAGTAATTGGCTCCTAACTACAGAGTTAGAAGTTGGATTCCCTATACACTGCCCGTCACTCGAGCCAACAGATTTTAAGTCTCTAATACCTGTTAATTTTATAACCTACAGAACTGTTTTTCCAAACACAGAAGTGCATATCACTTTTATTTCGCGGGTCATTATCTGACAACTAGCAGTGGTTCCGACTTGCAAATGATGCAAATCCATTAGACGACAACGTGACAATGGACACGTTTTGACTGGTGGAAGAGAAAACAGCGGCATAGCAGTCGATTGTGACATGCGCACGCGACCCTAGCGGTTAAAGGGGCTTGGGTCTTCCTGAAAATACGTAACATTCAAAAATAAATTTAAGTCAAATCTGATCTGAACGGATGACCCATCTGGTGTAATGGTGGACGTCGTCTACTACACTAAGAGTCCCCGGTTCGATTCCCGGGCAGGACAAATATTTCTGTGCATGAACATGTCTGGGTAATAGTGTGGGTGTTTTTAATGTATAATTAGTATGTATTTACAAAAAAATATATAAGTTTGTTTAAACGTTGTTTAGTACCCATATTACAGGCTAAATGTTTGGTTTGGGACTAGATGGCGACTGTGTGAAAAAAGATAAAAAAAAACGTTCTTCTGCGCTTTATTATCTGATATTCAAGGGAACATTGCAGATTGGGGGAATTCACGCATAACCTATGAATCTCTGCGCAGGTTTCCTAACGATGTTTCCTTCACGGTAAGAGCGTCGTATTTATAATTTTGAAAAGACGTACGTGGCGAGATTTGATCCTGCACTCTACAGATCGGAAGTCAAATGCTATGTATTTTTCTTTTTCAATGCTACGTATTTTCTCTATATTTTATTTATAGTATACACAAAACATATTATTTACGTAAAAAGAGAAAGTGGGTGGTTCATTAAGCCTATGCATTCATCGCATAGAACGCAATAGATTACCGGATACCTTAGATTATAATAAAATAACTCGGATACATAAAAAACTTCGATTCATATCCGATTGTGTCAATTTAATTAACTACTAATGATGCGAATTAGAGATAATTAGACATAAATAGACATATATTTTATTAAGAATTATTAATACCTACTGCTTATGATGTTACGTAATTGGCAAAGATTTGGGGGCACGGTGTTATATATTTATCTCTCTCTCTCTTCAACCTATCGCAGTCCACTGCTGGACATAGGTCTCCCCCTTATTTTACGCCAGATATCCCAGTCCTCCGCTTTCTCATCCAACCTCCACCAGCGACCTTTCGCAAGTCGTCGGTCCATTGGGCCTGAGGGCGTCCAACGCATCGCTTGCCAAGACGTGGTCTCCACTCCAGAACTCGTCTGCTCCATCGGCCATCGGTTCTGCGACATACGTGACCAGCCCACTGCCACTTCAACTTGCTGATCCGGCGGGCTATGTCGGTAACATATTTAATTATTTTATTTATTAATATGTAGAATTTGTTTGTTGAAGTTACGGTCAGTAGAGTACGGCCTTGTAGATTCAGAACCTTGGCTCTACACAAGATCTTTTTTTTTTTTTTTTTTTAATATAAATATCCACTGACATTCTCACAGCGCCATCTAGCCCCAAGTTAAGCGTGAAGCCTGTATTATGGGCACTAAACAACGGATAAATATACTTAAATACATTTTTTTTTCGTAAATACATACATATCATACATAGAAAACACCCAGACCATTACAAACAGACATGTTCATGCGCACAAATGTTTGTACTGCCCGGTATCGAACCCGGACCCTTGGTGTTGCAGGCGACGTCTCAACCGCAACACCAAATGGGTCGTCATCTGATATCTTTTTCAAAGGTCAAACCTTATGGGGTCCTCCTGGCAGCATTTAACATAAAATATTTTTGTTGGGAGTATCTTAAATTAGTATTTATAATTGGTTTATACATACCAAACCGCGGTGGATTACGGTACACTGTCCTTATGGCAGTGCTATGTGGGAAGGCCTATACCCTGCAGTTGGGCATTATAGGCTGGTGATGGAGATGATAGCAAAACTTATTATTACTTGTATGATCTTCCGATGGGCGGCATATATCGGGAAACAGGTTACCTAATCTTTTTAAAATATATTAACATGTATTTGTTTAGGTAAAAATCGACTTCACTACCAGATGCGCTAATTAGTTCCTACATTATCTTAAAAAACCTCTACGTATGCAATTATTACAACAATCGAACTGAAGACAATCATAATTTTTTAATAACATTCAAGCGAAACAATTCGAGCGAAGTTAATAATTGTTACTCACAACTAAGTGCACATAATTTGTTGTAATTACATTAAGTTATTAGCTATCCAGGTTCACGAAAGAAATCGTATAGCAAAAACAAAATGGCAGAGTTAAAATGTAAATGGCGCGCGCGTCAGATTTGCTCGCTCAAGTGAGAAACGCATGCGTGAACGAGTCGCAGGCGCGTAAATGACCCGTTCTGATTTCAAATTCAAATATAACGGTTGGAATGGCCGCCATTAGATGTGCAACCGTAAAAGGGCACGCTGATTGTATTACATGATACTAATAAAATTATGTGCAGTTAGATGGCGAATTGATTGAATTTAATGTTATCGCGCCACAAGCGTAGCTTATAACATTAAGGTGTGTATTAGTACCCATGTCAAAGATAACTTATTTGTAGGCAGTGGTTTTATAAAGTTTTAAATATATGAACTGTAAATATAACAAGCAGTTACGATTATGGTTTGGTTATGACCCGCAGATGGACGTCATGTCCCGTTACAGTATTTTCTTAATAAGTAGTGCATCATTGTATTATTAAGAAATCACCATATTTATTTTTGGTTATTTAGTACCTACTATAGCTAGTTTTCAGAAACTGTATGGTATCTATTCCACAAAAGTTCTAAGTAGTATCATCATCATCATCATCAGCCCATTAAACTCCCCACCGAGGGACACGAGCCTACCCGTATAGGGTGTATAGGCCTTAGTCGTCCACGCGGGCCCAGGGCGGATTGGCTGACTTCACGCACAACCCTTGAATCTCTTCGCAGGAGTACGCGGTTTTCCTTGTGTCGGATAACGAACTCGTACATATAGTTTAGAAAATTCGAACACATTTGGTGCGTGACGGTATTTTAGTAGTATAGTAACATAAAACCATATTAATAATCTTATGCATTATAATTTATAAACTGTCAACTTAGTAACCCACCTTACCGAGACGAAGAAATTCTCGAATGATCGCAACATTCGAAAAATTTCCCCGCCATAGTCGCGCGTTCTAGATCATTATCCGATCTCTGTGATCATTATTTTTAATAAACCCGGCTGCCACGGCATGCAATTCCCGAGAGTGTTCAGTTCCTGGCCGTAGTTAGGTTTTCTCTAATTGATTTAGAGTCTACAACATCAATCAGGCTGAAAGTGTATCGCAAGTGACCGCTGTCTGCGGGTGACTATGATCGCAACATTCGAAAAATTTCCCCGCCATAGTCGCGCGTTCTAGATCATTATCCGATCTCTGTGATCATTATTTTTAATAAACCCGGCTGCCACGGCATGCAAATCCCGAGAGTGTTCAGTTCCTGGCCGTAGTTAGGTTTTCTCTAATTGATTTAGAGTCTACAACATCAATCAGGCTGAAAGTGTATCGCAAGTGACCGCTGTCTGCTGGGGTGACTACGCTGTCTGTGTTTTAAGGAAACTGTGCTTTGCTTAAGTTTGTCCGTGTATGATATTGTCTGCTTGGACACTTTGACGTCATCCATAAGAAAATTTTGCACATAAGAAAAAAGCATACAAGACAACAAGTAACTACAAAAGCCGAGTACAATGTAGGCAACCTTATTACTAAGGAAAGAAAGAAAGAAAAAATATTTATTAGGTGCAATACAAATTAAAACATGTTAGTCCTTAAAATAATCATCATCAGCTCATTAAACGTCTTCAACCGAGGGGCACGAGCCTACCCGTATAGGGTGATTAGGCCTTAGTCGTCCACGAGGGCCCAATGCGGATTGGACGACTTCACACACAACCTTCGAATCTCTTCGCAGGCGTGCATGAAGGTTTCCTCACGATGTTTTCCTTCACCGTAAGAGCGTCGGATAACGTACATATATTTTTCGAAAATTCGAAAATACATTGGTACTTAAAATAATATTTAAAAATAATTATAATGCTACCAAAATGGTGACCACTCAGCTAATGCCAACACAGTTTTGTCAACGCGCTGTTTTGCAGTGGAACCAAAACTAAGGCAAAAATTTCTTCAAGACAACCTATGGGTGAAAGAAAAATGCTTTGTAAGCAGGCTAGTGCAAAATGAGTCAAAACTTAATCTAAATTTCAATGTAAATACCCATGTCTCTAAACACAAAATATTATTTTTGTATTTGACGTGAATGGAAGTGGTCCGCTCAACTGATGGAATATGATGCACCTACACATTATAGTTATATCCTACTAGATCTAGATTTTAGATTCACTTTAAAAGATCAAATGCCACTAATTGAGCTCACAGGATTATCAAGTTGTAGTACCAATAGCCGATAAGACATAATACGTAAATCCGTTGGCTGATAGGGCGGAAAAGCTCTTGAGTAGCGATTGGAGATCGGAAGTAAGTGCAGAATCACATCTTTCGTGAACCAATTACTTCGCCTAGGCCAATAATTTGTTTAACATAGCGAGTAGCGAGAGATAAATATTGCTAGGAAGGACGTAACTTAACATTTTCTTCGCAATGATTCTAAACTCATTAGAAACCATTTGAGTCTTCAGATTATTCACTAAAGCATATCCAACAGGATTTATTTACCTATCTACCGCGGATAGGTTAGGTCGTTTGCTAAATTCCGTGTGTGCAGTCGATAAATATGTATTCTTTCATTCCTTACAGCAATTTATTAAACATAAATAATAATTTTATCCTATAATTAAAAAATGCAATCATGGTTATAAGTTGCATCGCTAATGGTCACAGGGGCCGATAAATATTCATCGTGGCAAAAACACGGAGTGCGCACGCGCCGATCCAGACATCGCGCTTTCTTCTTGCGGAGTAGCGACCCATGCGAGCGTGGATGAGGCATATGCGGTCTAGATTCGTTCATTAACTTTGCAACTACGCTCATCACCATTAAATGGGCTTTTGTGTGCGCACGACTCACAGCTGTTTTTATTTCATCATTATCGGCCTGTAAACGTCCTACTGCAGTGCAACGGTCTTCCAAATAGGAGACATATAGTATAAAATTGGTAATAGACGCATACTGACAGTAAGCACTTACACAAGGAACATCACTAATGTTCGTCACACAAAATGTTGTCCTAGTTAGGATACGACCTTATGACACCATTATGGCACAATCAATACGCTACCAATTTAAATTTTTAAGATCTAATAACAACTTTGATATTCAGATTTATCTACGAAATCCATCAATCCAGCACAACCCATAGCCCTGTCGTGCGGAAAGGCCTATGCTCTGCAGTCGATTTTATAGGCTGATGATAGAATTAAGCAAAATTACAACCATATTACAAATAATATAACATATATTTTATGTATACATATCCATATATTTTTACTCGCTAATCGGAATGCTAGCGCTCGCTACAGGTCAGCCGAGAGAAAAACTTATGAGCTCGACACGCTCTGGCTCTGCTCTCCGCTGTTCTACCCTCTAAACATGTACCGCACTCTTTAAACGCATATGGAGCCCATACAATATGGAAAACATGCTTACAAGTGCAATAATTGAGTTTATAAGGTTTAACTAACATAGTACGTAATGTGATCTAGCCCATTTCGACGTTTAGCCTGGAAAACTTTCTTATATAATGGAATAATATAATATCTTTACAAACAAAGTGATTCGTTTATCTCAATTCGACCGTATACGAGTATTTTGAAATATTTGTTTATTTGTCTGATATGGGATGAGCTTCGATAGTTCTATTATGTTAACCAAGAAACGGCAAATATGAAAACAGGGCACTAAAATTACTTTGAAAAATTAAAATATAAACACTATTTGGTTTTTATGGTATGTTTATTTCTTAACCCACCAAAAGCACTAAAGCGTTTTAATTTACAACAATAAAAAAATTGTTTTTGAGTAATCTTGAATATTGTATATAGACATTCATGAGTTCTTAACGTGAAACCCAAATTGAATAAATGGATTTTGTCTTTGACTTTTAGATAGTAACTTGGTATTGTTGCAAGGTACTGTAAAAAACCTCATGAAGTCTCTCACAATCAGAAAAAGAATACTAAATCTCGGACTCGGTCAATCTCACTACATTGTATAAAACAAAGCCGCTTTCTCTGTACCTATGTTTGCTTCAATTTTTAAAACTACGCAAAGTTTTTTTAGATACAGTGATTTAAAAAGAAGATTCATAAGTTTAATAACATACAAACGCACACGTACAAACATCTCAACAATTTGATATAGCAGTAGTCAAGTCAGGCACCGTTGGAGGGAATGAAACACAGCCCAAGTCTCAATCGAATCGAAGGCTTTCTCATAGTCCACAAATGCCAAACACAACGGTCGGTTATACCCTCCGGTCTTCTGTAGGTATAACCTGCTACAGCGTATGTGATATGTAGTCTATGGTGCTGAAGCCTTTGAGGAACCCGGCTTGTTCGGAGGGCTGGATGTCGTAAAACCTATGCGTGAGACGGATCATGATAACTCTGAAGAATAACTTGAAGATGTGGCACAATAGCGTAATGGATCGTTGATTCTTCAATAAGGTTTTAATATCTAAGATAATTCTTAACAGATGTAAAAACGGCAAGATTGGTTTATTTTAGTTATTTTCATAGTGTAATGTCGTATGGTCTACTGTTGTTGGATTCGGCTGCCGACATTATCAATATACAATATTTGCGCTACAAAAAAGCTATTATCTTTAACCTGTCAACCATGTGACTCTCTTAAGGAACAGTTTAAAGAAATAAATATAGTGAATGTAGCATCTGAATATATTCATGAAAATTTAATTTATGTGCGTACATACTGGAACACCTTTAAAATAATTGTTAATACTAGGAATAAAAACGAACTTGCTGTTTCGGACTTGAGCCTATAAAATAGGTAAATATTTTATAGGAAGATGTATAAGGTTGTTCAATAAGGTACCGCAAAATATATAATGTAGAGTTGCAATTACACATGTTTAAAGCTAGAAAAAAAAACACCTATCTAAAAAAGGGCACTAAACTATTGAAGAATATATATGTGATAAAAATCTGTGGTCTTAAACTGCTCAGCTATCAGCAGTGTCTATAATATATTTTAACATTAAGTAATTGTCTAAAAAAAGGCTGCACTGTTGAGTTTTCTTGAGTGTTTCTTTCTCAACAGGCCAGACCATTGAAGCGCTGTTTATCAAGCATCGAAATTCTAATTCATCGAAAAATATTTTGACTTCAGTATTTGAAATGTTTTTTTTATTGTATTTTTGTAAAATTTTTGACGTTCATAAGTGCTTTTTGTAAGCCTAATTTAAATATGTGAAGTTTGACTTTGACTTATGATAGCCGGAATATTAGGCTCTCTCCAAGCGGATACGAAAACTCGTTCGCAGGGACTTCTACTGTTTCAATACAAGGATAATTACGGACCTTATTGAGGAGAACAGGGGATCCAAAGTTTTCCAAAAACCACTTGGGAGGAGCTTTCTGGTAAAGGTTAAGATAGCAGATGGCCAACTACTCACATTACGCTAACAGATCCTGGAAGAGGTTGAGAAATTCTATGGACGACTGTATTCAACGAACGCTTATCAGCCGAAGACAGCGAAGATCTACGTGCTCCACTAAGGCACCATTGTACGTAGGATATCCCGGATGTTGACGTTAGCGAAATTAGTGCAGAACTGGAGCNCCAAAAACCACTTGGGGAACTTTCTGGTAAAGGTTAAGATAGCAGATGGCCAACTACTCACATTACGCCAACAGATCCTAAATACGGTAGTCCATAGAGAAATTCTATGGACGACTGTGTTCATCGAGCGCTCATCAGCCACAGACCGAAGACAGCGAAGATTTACGTGCCCCACCAAGGCACCATTGTACGTAGGATATCCCGGATGTCGACGTTAGCGAAATTAGTGCAGAACTGGAGCAACTGAGAAGTGGAAGGGCCCCGGGGAATGACGGTATTACCTACGACAGAACTCCTAAACACCGGAGGACAACCCATCCTTAGGGCATAAGGTGAGCTCTTTTAATGCCGTCATCCACCAGGGAACTACACTGGAGGCGTGATCCAGAAGCGTCGTCTTGTTTTTCAAGAAGGGTGATTAAACTCTCTTGAAGAATCATAGACCGATAGCGTTTCTGATAAACGTTTATACAGAGTTGTCACAACCAGTATACGTCGGTGACGTCCTTCTCGAGATTGGCCAAGAATACGTTTACTTGGGCCAAAATTTGACCGGCACAATCTCGACAGGGAAGCTAGTACCAAACCAATTTTACATGAGACTTGCCGCCTTATTTGGTACTTTTCAGAGTTGCCATATAAATATTTTTTGTCGTATAACTATCTACAATAAATAAAATACTATTATTTTCGAAATTTAACTGCTAATGGGCCGGATAAAAAGATACAAGTAACACAAAAAGTAAGAAAGCGGCATCCGATTAAATTCATCTGTAATGGGTTCCATTTATGCAAAGAAACAAAAAACATTAAGTAAATTATGGGCAAGTTTAGAAGAGACATACTATAATTATAGGTAGATAAATCGTTTAATTTAATCGTTTAATAAGAGCGTCGGTGGCTCAGTGGTGTGGACTGTCGCCTTCCTACCGGGAGGGCTGAGGTTCAAATCCCGACACGTACCAATGTATTTTCGAATTTTCGAAAATAGATGTACGTTATCCGACGCTCTTACGGTGAAGGAAAACATCGTGAGGAAACCTTCATGCACGCCTGCGAAGAGATTCGAAGGTTGTGTGTGAAGTCGTCCAATCCGCACTGGGTCCGCGTGGACGACTAAGGCCTAATCACCCTATACGGGTAGGCTCGTGCCCCTCGGTGGGGATGTTTAATGAGCTGATGATGATGAAATCGTTTAATTGCACTAAAAGATATACATGCTTAGTAAATACATAAAAAAAAGTTAAAAATCAATACACAACATCAATGTTAAACAAAAAACATTATTAATATGTTATGATTAAACTGCAAACCACACATACATTTTGCAGCAGTGCAAAAGGGCAATAGCTCAGTATAACTTACACTCAAAGAGAGACAAAGAGAGGAGTCAAATTTCTAAACTATGGGGTTGAAAAAATAAAAAAATAATTAAAATGTATATGATAAGATGATGATAAGTAAAAAAAAAAATGATTTTATTTTATGTTAGGTACTTGTTGCTGCGGTAACCTCCACGGGCGAGTCGGACTCGCGCTTGGCCAATTTTTTTAAACGTCTTTGTAACGAATGTCCTCCGGCCCGAATATCGACGGACGATTTGCGGAAGGTCGCTAGTGGATTGGCTGAAAAAAGCAGTTAACCGAGAGGAAAACCTATATTATTATATCAGTGCCTATGTCTAACAGTGGACTGCGATAGGTTGAAAGAAGTAGGTTTAGGTATATAAAATAAAACGTCAATTTCAGTTGTATGTATTTTTAAATGTAAAATCACACAACAAAAATAATTTCAATTAGTTTCTATATTTGTAATTATTTTAACTCAACTTTGACTAGAGAAATAATGAAAAATTACTAGAATGTAACACATTTCAAACATATCAAAACATAACGTACAAAAATTCAAAAATAAAAACTTATTTGTTGGATGTATTAAAAAATATACTCAACCTTATCTAACTCTTAATATTAATAAATAATCTTAATTTAATATAATCTAATATGAATGTTACTGGATAAACAATCACAAATGGACGGACTTGAGATCAACATATAGTCTATTAATATATCAATCACATTATTTAACAATATAATGACACTATGCTGCATAGTATATGCAACAAATTTTTCGAAAGAAACGTAGGATTACCATAAAAAAATATACAGGGTGTTTGGCGCATAGACCGGCAGGCTTAGTGTATATATATACAACTATTGATACTCTAAGCCGGCAGGATTTTTGGGGGGTTGACGCCTGGGTCTTACGTTACTTCCCCCGCAGTCGCGTGCACAGAGATTATGAGTAGGGTATGCAAAGTGAGTAACACTGATCGCAAAAACAATAAATAATTTACATAATAATATGTGTCAAATTGAGCGCTGTTGATAGGCGATTTGCTGTCACAAATCGCTTGCAAATCGCCTAGTTTTAAATCTGTGGAGGGAAGGGCGAATAAGTGAATGATCTGATATGTTGGCGATTTGCCGGTTGTCTGGACGCACTGCTTATTTGTATATATGGAGTGCACACCACTGTTCCCCCGGTAGACGAAATGTCTCAAGTTTTGTTTCAGTTTTACAAGATTGAGTTTGAAAGGTCTTAATATTTTATCCCGATATGAAACAAATCAAGTTTTTTTTTAAATTTGAATACTTTACAGAGTACAAGAACAAGTCATATTGCGGTTTATCGATTTAAAGGAACTAATAAAAAGTCATATCTAAACTAACGTGAAACTTAAGACATTCCGTCTGCCGGGGAAAGATAGCGTAAGACCCTCCCAAGCCCCCGAAAAATCCAGTCGGTACTTGGCCAAACACCCTGTATTATCTAAAAATAAAAGCATATACAACATTAAACCATTTAACATATAATTTTAACATATAAAACCAATAAGATAATTTTTAATATGGTGGCGATTAAAGTTTTGTAATAATAGGAATTAATTAATGCTACAATGAAATGTTATCCGAGCATGCATGACTTATACTGTCATTTTTGACATAACCATTATTTCCGGTTGATGAATTACATTGTGATAATTACATAACTTGACTAGACTCAACATGTAAAGCTCATTATTTACTAAACAAGAAACAACAGAGCGTCGGTGGCTAATTGATGTGGACTGTACCCTTCCGATCTGGAGTGTGCAGGTTCCAATCCCGCCACGTACAGTCTTTTCGAATTTTCGAAATTAAATGTACGTTTATCCGGCACTCTAACGGTGAAGGAAAACATCGCGTGGAAACCTGCGCACACCTACGAAGAAATTCCAAGGTTGTACGTGAAGTCGACCAATCCACACTGGGCCCGCTTGGACGACTAATGGCTATACACCCTATACGGCTCGTGCCCCTCGGTAGGGATGTATAATGAGCTGATGATGATGATGATGATTTATTATTATTTTTTCCGCGTCACGCGAGCTTGAACGATGTCATACGTCGGTCCTTTGTCAGCGCTCGTATACCAGCGGTTTTTGGAACCAAATGGGCTCGTACGAAGCGATGGGAAGCGACCCGATGGGATGACACTCGTACCTTGGAAGATGGGACGGCCTTTGGTTTGGGATGCTACTTGTGTAGACACCCTAGCGCCTTCCCATCTTCATCAAAGCTCCGTTGAAGCGGGTTCTGCTGCTGCTTCGGCAGAGGCCCTTAAGCGGCGCAAATATGAAAGTATTGGAGATACTTACATATTTGAACCGTTTGGGGTCGAAACATTAGGCTCATGGGGACCAAGTGCCCATAAACTTTATCGTGATTTGGCTAAGCGTTTGGCAGAGTCATCTCACGATACGAAGGCTGGTCTTTATCTCGGACAGAGAATTAGCCTCGCAATTCAGCGCGGCAACGTGACCAGCCTCTTGGGCACCTTTCCACATGATGGCGACCTCAATCAGATATTTTATTTATAGGGAGTATTCCCTATGAATAAAATATCTTTTTGTATTTATTTATTTTTCTAGGCTTTTTGTAAATATATTTGAATTAGTTAGATGTTAATTTTAATGTTGTTTTTAGTCTCTATATTATGATATTCCATATTTGATTTATTAAACAAAGCTTCAATCGACAGTAGTGGAGGACGGGGCTGGAGGTTCGTCCCTCGCAGCAAGAAGTCGCCTCAGCGCTAGCGCCTCCTGGCGGAGAGCCGCCACGTGGGCGCGCAGTGAGGCGTTCTCTTGTTCTAGAAGACAGGCACGCCACGCTATCTGTTGAAATTTAGCAAATAAATTAATTAGTTTGAAAGACTCTCTCTCTCTCTCGTCAGAGAGAGAGAGAGAGTCTTTGCGTCAGATATCCCGGTCCTCCGCTTTTCTCATCCAGTTTCCACCAGCGACCTTTCGCAAGGCTTGCCAAGACGCGGTTTCCACTCTAGAACTCGACTGCTCCAACGGCCATCGGTTCTGCGACATACGTGACCAGCCCACTGCCACTTCAACTTGCTGATCCGGCGGGCTATGTCGGTTTAAAAGACTCAGAAATATATTAAAAAGGAAGGAGATTATCTAGGTGCTAGACTTGATACTGAGTCGTCTAGGAAGGTACCACCGCAGTATCAGACATCGTCCCGTGAAACAGGAGTGATAAGCAATCATATGTTTCGGGATGAGGGCATCGTAGCTAGTGAAATTACCTAGTATAAGAGACCTAACATCTGTTGTCTCGGGTGTCGGGCGCAGTGCGGCATTGGCGGATAATAATAACTTAAGTTGTTGGTCTCCTTCAATGCCGCTATGTCATGGTCAAGCGTATCACTTACCATCAGGTGAGCGTCCTGACCGTTCTATGCACTAATAACATAAAAAAGAGGAAGCCAAATTAGCTGACGATTTACATGATGGTAAGCGTACCGTCACCAAAGATTTTAACTCCAACAATAAACCTCAAGAATTACTCATTTCTCAATATCTGCACGACGCAGACTGAATCAATGATAATATATATTTGACGACCCATTTGGTGTTGCAGTTGAGACGTCGGCTGCAACACCTAGAGTTCCGGGTTCGATCCCCGGGCAGTACAAACATTTGTGTGCATGAACATGTCTGTTTGTAATGGTCTGGGTGTTTTCTATGTATAATATGTATGTATTTACAAAAAAATTAATATAAGTGTGTTTATCCGTTTTTTAGTACCCGTAATACAGGCTTCACGCTTAATTTGGGGCTAGATGGCGCTGTGTGAATGTCAGTGGATATTTATATTTATATAAATCTCATACACCACTAGAGGGCGATGGGGTCGTCACATCCTTACGCACTTTTATTATTATACCTGGTCTTCTCTGATCCGCCTTGCGTCCCTGGACTTCTTAGCAGCCTGGTTGTTACGTCGTCGTCTTTCGAAGTACTTTTCGTCTTTCAACTCTGGTGGGATGGGGCGCTTCTCCCCACGTCTGCGGACGTCGTCGCAAGGAGGTGGTGTGAGAACTGAAACAAGCAAAGTTAAAGTGTGACGACCCATTTGGTGTTGCGACTGCGACACCAAGGGTTCGGATTTCCAGTAGTACAAATATTTGTGTGCATGAACATGTCTGTTTGTAATGGTCTGGGTGTTTTCTATGTATAATTTGTATGTATTTAAAAAAATATATAAGTATGTTTATCCGTTGTTAAGTACCCATAATACAGGCTTCACGCTTAACTTGGGTCTGGATGGCACTGTGTGAATGTCAGTGGATATTATTATTATTATTAAAGTGGGAGAGCTATGCTTCAAAGTAAAATAATTTATTTAATTTGGGCCTACAATCGAGCTATATCTATTTGTATGTTTATTTATATGTTTCTATATTCTTGAACGGCTCTAACGACGATTTAGCTGAAATTTGATCTATGGGATAAACTTATAACTTGGAGGAGTATTTCAGCAATAAAAAGACCTAAAACTTTTTATAGTGCCCATTATAGCTTTTCGGAATAATTATTATATTATATAAATAAATATTATACAATATGTAAGATATCTACAACTTAAAAAGTTTTCATTTACTCAATATAAAATATTTATATAAACACTTATACTACTATGTCCAATTAATATAATTATATTTAATGTTAAACGTATACGGCGCTCTGAAACAAGCCTTAGTTTTAAATACGTAACAAATGTTGCAATGCCCTGACAGGGTCATGTTGAGGAACCTGTACTAATATTATAAGACCATTGTTGACCAACATGCGCAATAAATGAATATGAATATGAACAATTGATCTTGATTGCTTTTTGGATAAAGGCGTGTTCGAGTGTTCATGCATTTTTAGGATTTCGTAGGGAAAATGTAGACAACACGTGCCATTATTCCTTATAAAATCTTCATGTTCGGCTGTCCGTTCGTATGTCACAGCCACTTTTCTCCGAAATAATAAGAATTATGCTGTTGATTTTAAAATATTTAAATGTATTAGAGAATATTTTCACAAGGAACTTAAATAATAATATCTATAGATATTGATTTGGGGTACCCATAATTTGAACTGAAACTCGAATTTTTTTAACATCATTCCCACATGGTGTATCAATGTATACCTAGGTCTCTACAATTATATTTCATAAATATATTTGAAAAGTTTGCGCGAGAGACACGTCAAAAAAGGTAAAATGCGTATACCCTCTTACTTCTAAAATGAGGAAGGTATAGTTAAAATAAAATAAAAATCAGCCTCCTGTGGGACGTTAAAACTATTAGACGTAATAATTAAACTTACTTGGAGCTGTTCTGACAGGAATATGCTGACAGTATGGAGGCAGACACGGGGGCGGCTGCGGAGGCAAGCCTAGCAGTGGACCCACCATGCTGTGGACATCTGGAATAAACACATATAAATGAAAAAAAAATGAAAAATAATGAAAAATTTTTATTGCCAATTTAAAATACACAGTATACACGAAAACTGACCTCCACACTAGGCTATGCCTGTCCTGTGGAGATAGATTTAACGACTTCCATGAAAACATTGTGTTCGGCTAACAAAGATGATATCAACCTTTAAAACAGAATAAGAGACATAAAATTAACTATTATTGTGTGTGTGATGAGTGTTTGTGTGTGCGCCCGTGTATATGAGAGCGTCGGTGGTCTTGCATCGATTTTAACTTTTAATTCTAATAAATCCTTCGGATTCTTCGTATGTCCAGTACATTAGAGTCTGTGATCTTTGCCTCGTGAGCCGTACAGTGCCTAATGTCACATAGCCTAACCATTTTATTATAAATATACGGGAAAAGGAAATACCCGAATCTCCTAGCAAATGAAGTTTTTACAGTAGGTAACTTAAAAACACGTTTCTCGACCATATTACGGTAATTACTAGAGTTTAAAACAAATTTGTGCATATTAATGGCCACCCTCAAATAGAACAGCCTTATTACACTTAGTATTTCTGCTTTCTTAAATAATTTATTTGTTGAGTATAGGATGGGCCTCTTCAACGCAACTTTAAGAACAGCTCTCTGAGCTCTTTCAAGTGTTATAAGGTTAGTGGAAGCTACTCCGCCCCAAGCTCGGATACAGTAGCCCAGAACAGACTGACATAAGGCCATGTAAACCGATTTCAGGGTTTTGTCAAAATTAATTAATTATTTTTAATCATTGATTGTCCATTACAGATGTAGAGTATAACATTAATAATTAATAATAATTATTTAAGAGAGTTTAAACACCCTTCTTAAAGAACAAGACGACAACGCTTCTGGACCACGCCTCTGGAGTGGTTCCCTGGTGGATGTCGGCATTAAAGAGCTCTGTCGTAATACCGTCATTACCCGAGGCCCGCCCATTTCAAAGTTGCTCCAGTGCTGCATTAATCTCACTAACGTCAACACCTAGGATATCCTGCGCCTTAGTGGGGCGCGTGGATCTTCAGTGTCTTCGGTCTATGGCTGATCAGCGCTCGATGAATACAGTCGTCCATAGAATTTCTCAACCTCTTCCAGGATCTATGGACGAGCTGTATGTAATTGCCCATCTGCTGTCTTAAGCTTCACCAAATGGCTCCTCCCGAGTGGTTCTTGGACAACTTTGAGCCCCCTGTTCTGCTTGATAAAGTTCTTAATGAACGTTATTTTTTTTTTTTTTTTATCCTTTGTAGGCAGACATTTGACCGCCATCTCACCTGAAGGTAAGTGATGATGCGCCGAAGATGGATCATGCCTGCTTAGAAACAGCCTATTCACTCTTGCCTTGAAGACGGCCAGGTTGTAATGATCGGGGAACACATAAGGAGGCAAAGAATTCCATATTGAAACAGCGGAGTTATCTGCGAACTGTTGTGTGAATGTCAGTGAATATTTATTTATTAAATAAGTAGGTTATGATTTAATCCATAAGAGAACTAAAGTTACCGACATTGCCCGCCGGATCAGCAGATTGAAGTTGGCAGTGGGCTGGTCAACTATGTGGCAGAACCAATGGCCGTTGGAGCAGACGAGTTCTGGAGTGGAGACCGCGTCTTGGCAAGCGTAGCGTAGAACGCCTTCCGGCTCGATGGACCGACGACTTGCGGTAGGTCGCTGGTGGAGGCTGGATGAGAAAAGTGGAGGACCGGGATATCTGGCGCAAAATAGGGGAGACCTATGTCCAGCAGTGGACTGCGATAGGTTAAAAGAGAGAGAGAGAGGTTGTAAAATTGTTTATTTTATTTCTATTTTGACTTAGAAACAACTCGAAGAATTTATCGCTGTTATTGTAATTTCTATGGCCCGTTCAGATTATAATAAACAATACAACTTTCATATTTGACGACCTTGAGGTTGCGGTTGAGACGTCGGTTGCAACACCAAGGGTTCCGGGTTCGATCCCCGGGCAGTACAAACATTTGTGTGCATGAACATGTCTGTTTGTGATGGTCTTGGTGTTTTCTATGTATAATATGTATTTATTTACAAAAAATATGTAAATAAGCATGAATGTTTATCCGTTGTTTAGTACCCATAATACAGGCTTAACTCGGGCTAAATGGCGCTGTGTGAATGTCTGTGGATATTTATTTTATATGACCCCACAAGTGAAGCCCTTCCCTAAACGGCGTATTGAAGCCACGTGTCACCGATCAAAGGCCACGTGTATTTCACCCTCACCTGCCCTTAACATGTAGGTATCACCATCAATAAATTATTATTTGTGTAATTAGTCAAGGATTAAAATTTCATGTATTATCCAGATTTCTTTATTTTAGACATAGGTACATTACAAGGCAGTGGCACAGAGATTATGAGAAGGGTATGCAAAGTGAGTGAAACTAATGGCAAAAAAATAAAAAAAACATTTTTGCCAAATTGAGAGCTGTTGATGAAAACATCGTGAGGAAACCTTCATGCACGCCTACGAAGAAAGTGTGAAGTCGTCCAATCCGCACTGGGCCCGCGTGGACGACTAAGCCCTAATCACCCTATACGGGTAGGCTCGTGCCCCTCTGTGGGGACGTTTAATGAGCTAATGATGATGAAAGTACTCCAACCATTCCAGTCTTTGGTAGCCTGCCTATCAACTGCCAGCCACCGGTTTAAAGTCATTCGGGCTATCGCACGGCTTGATATCCGACCCTCATTGTTTTTGTGAACTGGTCACACATGTCGCAGAACCGATGGCCGTTGGAGCAGACGAGCTCTGGAGTGGAGACCGCGGCTTTGCAGGTGTAGCGTAGGACGCCCTGTTCTGAACCGACAATATGCGAAAAGTCGCTGTTAGAGGAGGGATGGGAAAAACGGAAGACAGGCATATATGAAAATGAAATGAAAAAAAATGAAAAATATATCTGGTGCAGTAATGGGGTGACCTAAGTCAAGCAGCTTTTCTTGTGCCTTTCTACTGATATAACTTAGCTTTATACATTCCCTTACTGAGATAATCTAACTATGCACAAACCATTACTATAACAATTAATATTAATATTAATAATGTATTTAATAATATTTGTTTTTATTTTAGTTATAATATTTAATTTCCATATTTTATGCATAGTTAATGAAATACTAATAAGTTTTTTAATAATAATTATTATTTATTTATTTACATGAAACATGGTATAATTATTTATTGGTGGTAATATTCAAATGAAGTTTCACAAGTTTCGCCAAAAATATGGCGTGTTAAAATTAACTATAGCGATATATAGATTTAGTTTAAAAACTCGCTAACATAATGAAAATTCTTCTCAAGAAGCCACAACTGTAATTTTTTAACAAATAATGTATTATTTAATATTTTTAGGCTATTTGGAATCTTATTATATATTTTATTTTATTTATTATTGTTTATTTTCTTATATAATTCTTGAACAAACCGAGGTTATTTATTATTTATATGACTCGATGTCATTTTTTGAATAAGCATTGCCAACCGGACGCTACAAACATTTGCTTTTTGTCACGCGCAAGTGTTGTTTTCCCAAAAATTAACGCATCGCAAATCGTCCATTTCCGGATGTGACGTCACGAGGCGGTAAGCGTCCCGAATGTCGCATCGTCTGCGCACCTGCTGTATGTACTCCATGATGCTAAAAAACATGAGACTTTATATCATCATCATTTCAGCCTTTAGACGTCCACTGCTGGACATAGGTCTCCTCCAATGTTTACCATTTGTACCGGTCCGAGGTGACTTGCATCCAGCGCTTCCGGCGACCTTTACCTTAACAAGGTCATCCGTCCATCTTGCTGGTAAACGTCCCATGCTGCGCTTTCCTGTACGCGGTCTCCACTCAAGAAACTTTTTGCCCCAACGGCCATCGGTTCTTCGGGCTATGTGAGCTGTCCATTGCCACTTCAGCCTAGCAACCCGGGCGACTATGTCGGTGACTTTAGTCCGCCTACGTATCTCCTCATTCCGGAGTCGATCCCGCAGAGAGACTCTCCATCGCTCGCTAAGTGACTTGAAATCTCAAAAGGCCAATAGTTAGCGACCACGTCTCGGCACCATAAGTCATCACCGGCAACACACATTGGTTAAAGACTTTCGTCTTCAAACTTTGAGGGATCTTGGACGAGAAATTATAACGACTTTATATAATAAATAAAAAAATATACATTATAACCGACGTGTATGCACAAAGCGCCATCTTGCCCCAATTTATCCGAGATATTAAGGGGGCCCTGGCTTATGCTGAGTGCATCCGTTTAATCTAGACGTCGAAGCACGCCACATATTTGTTAATCATAAGTATTTAGTAAAATTTTATATACATACTTTATTTCTCACATTTACTTGAATTATATGCGATGTTTAGATTTTATAAATACTTCCTTTCTTTCTATATTTGCGATGTCGGCAAATAGACCGAAAGTTCCGGATTCGATCTTCGGGTATCACAAACATTTGTGTACATGAACATGTATTGGTCTGGGTATGATAATGTATATCATAATGTCTTAACTAAAAATCTATACATATAAATATGTTTATCTATTGTTTAATAGGTACATTAAAAGCTCCTTGCTTAAATTAGAACAAGATGGTGCTGTGTGAAAGTCGGTGGATTTCTATGTAGCTATCAAATGTATTTATTTAAGGATAAGAAAAAACTTTAAAGGGATGTTTAACGAGAAATAAGCAACGCACCGGTGGCACTTCTGGTGTCACCATTGTCCCTGGGCGGAGGTGAACACTTTCCATCAGGTGTCTCTTTTGCTCCCTATATCATAAAAAAAATTATAAAGACCTATCCAACAGTGGATTATAATTAAAGTGACAACGTTCCTAGAAGTTTCCAAACCATGGCCACAATGCCAGAGTGACGTGCGAAGTGACACCTGGTTGATCGCGACTAGCGCCCCTTGCCCCGGTCGACCCGTGACCCCTACCACAGGACATAATGATACATTGATGACTTTCCAAATTCTATATTGATTCAACGCATTACGAACCTGCAGTTTGTTTGTTTATTATTTGGAGACAATATTTATAATCTGTGTCGCAGGTGCATTGTTGATAGGGATCAATTGAGCTACTTTTTACTAACTGTCAAACCGATATATGTCCATTTCCGATTTAGGTTATCAAGTAAATCACTATTAATAGGTACTTTTTAAAATAAAAAATATGCATTCTATAATAACGACAGTTTGAAGTATTTAAATGTAATAGATTTAACAATTACTTAGTTTTAGATATGTATATCTTTGAACCTAGTCACTATCCCAATTTGTAGTTCAGTTAAAAATAACTAGTGAAAAACTTTTTAATGTAAGTAAATTAATAAAACTGATCTTTCTAAGAATCGGATACCTTTTTATTCATTTAAGATGTGATGACATATAAACTACTTAGTCAGCTTGATTTTATTATATAAACGAATAAAACGACATAAGTTATATACTTTATATAATACTTAGTTACAAATTGTCGATTATATAATAATATATTTAAAAATATATATATTAAGTTTTTTTAAAATTTAATACTGTATCCATACTAATATTATAAATGTGAAAGTATCTCTGTCTGTCTGTCTGTTTGTTACGCTTTCACGCCTAAACGGCTGAACGGATTTTATTGAAACTTGGTATGTTGATAGTAGGTAACCTAGAATAGGTTTGAGGCTACTTCTTGTCCCGTTTTTAAGGTAGAATGCTAAAAATTGGTATGAGGGCTGTAAGTCACAAACAATAAATCTTTCATTTTTCTTTTTTCGGAAATCGGCCCCGAAAGCCTTAAAAGAGAGGGGAAGGGGGATATTAGACCGGACTTTTTTCAATATTATATATATATATATATAATACTGAAATATATATATACATAAATTTTTTAGAAATTTAATCCAAAACATTTAAACTTGGACGGAGGATTCCAATGTATAGTGATATATATATATACATACACACACACACACACACACACACACACACACAACCACAGACATATATATAAAATAATATATATAATATATATATATATATAATATAATTATATATAATATATATATATATATATAATAACATATTAAATATAATATATAGGCACAACAATATTGTACAATATAAGTATTATTTGGACCCTCCTCAAAAAGCACCTTTTTTGAAAATGGACTCCAAAACCTTTTTTTAACAAGTTTAAACAGTTTACAAAGTAGAAAGCTAAAAATAAGTATGATGGCTATTTGTCATGAACAATAAATCTTGCATATTGAAGTTTTTGCAAATCGTCGAAATTAAAGCCTTAAAAAAAAGAAGACTGTTAATTTCCGTTATCAGGAAAGTAACTGTTTTGGTAACGGAAACAGAATAATTTTGTTATACCGAATTTAACGCGGGCGAAGCCGCGGGCAAAAGCTAGTTTAAAATAAACATCAAAAGGAAATTGTTTTTGCCAGAATGGCAATATTCTATTTCTTTTTTAAGGTTGGCTATATGTGAAAAGAGCCATCTTGAAAAAAAAAAACTTGGTAAGGGCTTTGGTGTCGAGCAAATTAAGTGCAATTACTCGGCGGCCGCGACCCGCGCCATTATCAAGCAATTACAGCGCCACCCCAGTATTGGTTGTGGGTTTTTATGATTATAAACAACAAGGTGCCTTCTTTACATTATGGATTGGCCACGCACTTGTATCTTTGAATGATATTCTGTATATAAAGGTAGATACGCCATCCGTGCCTCAAAAACGAACCGCCACAGAGAGTACAGTTTGTACTCTTTTGTTTAGGTAAATGTAACGCTCATTCGAAATATGTGTATTTGTGCTGTCGCTGCATTCGACACTTTTTTCGGTTGTTTTGTGAGCATATCACGAATCTATACTTTTTTACATCATTGATGTCATCGTAAACTGTTACTATTTTATAAAAGACTATCTCTACAGAAATAGGGAAAATTTATTCTATTTATTTTCAAATGAAATCAGCACATGAGCGCTAATTTATTTTTGCACAATGTAAAGCCTAAAATTACTGATAATTACGGTATTGGCAAAAAAAAGCTCTATCCCGAGTATATCGACCAGTCTTATACTTAATTACGATATATTGGCAACAATAAGCTTTATCGGTGAAGGAAAATATCGTGAGGAAACCTGTGCACGCCTGCAAAGAGATTCAAAGGTTGTGCGTGAAGTCGGCAAATCCGCACTGAGCCCGTGTAGACAACTACGGCTTTTACACCCTATACGGGTAGGTTCGTGTCCCTCGGTGGGGAAGTTTCATGAGCTGATGATGATGATGATGAAGCTCTTTCCCCCCAAAAACATATCAAGTAAAATGTTGCCAAGACGCCCACAAGAGGTTTGCGCTGTAAAAGAGATATCTTAACTCATACAGAGCCATGCTTCTGAATCTTTACGGATAAGTAATGGATATGTTGTATTGAGATGTCTGTGGTGTCTGTTAACTCTACCTCAAGATTGGTAGAGTTAACAGACACCACAGACAATGATGTTAAAAGTATAGACTCGTGATATGTTTACAAAACAACTGAGAAAAGTGTTCCGAATGCAGCGACAGCATACATACACATAGTTCGAATGAGCGTTCCTTTGCCTGAAATGTAATATGGAATTTGCTTGGAAATCCTTAAGATTTACGGGCCAAATAGTGGCCCGGTCCTGTGGAAGGCATGTGTGGGGCCGAAGCCAACAGCACAGAGGCCTTTTTTCGAATGTTTAATCTTTGTAAGTGTTACACGTGGCGGATGCCATCACAGAATGCACAATATGATACAACCCATGATGACCCCCGCCAGGTGTAAAGACTATTGTAAATATATGGAAACCACGATACTAGCATTCTGACTAGACTCTCTCACTAGACTACACTACAGGCTTTTAAAGCCTAATTAAATTAAATTCAAAAACATTTTCTCCGGCCCAATTCGGTAGTCAGTGCCGTGTGAGCGGCCACCTGCGATGGCTTAGGTAATGATCAATAAGTCACACGTCATTTTGTTACCATTAACGTGTTTGTATGTGGTAGGTTAAAGCCATCGACAAAGACTCTGAATGAAAGGTAAATGAAAAAAAAAACAAATTAAAAATAATTTAGGGAGACCGTGTAATAAGAAAAGTAAAGTAAAGCGTAGTAATAGTGTAAAGCGGGGACCGGGATATCTGCCGCAAAATGGGGGAGACCTATATCCAGCAGTGGACTGCAATAGGTTGAAGAGAGAGAAAGAGAGAGTGTAATAAGAAAGTAGCTAGTATTTTTTAACAAGTTAGTTACCGGTTAAAAATACCGGGTACCTAACAATTGTCGTCATGGATGACGGTCGCAGTATTCTAGAGTGGAGACCTCGTCTTGGAAAGCGTAGCGTAGGGCGGCCTCCGGTAAGTTGGAGCATACTCCAACTTACTGGAGGCCGCCACACGCTGAACACGCTGAATTACAACATTGACAAATGACATAGTCATCACTGTGTATGTAAAACGGCCGGAGCAGTTAGCAACGAAAACAGGGCAGAACCACAGACATCAGAATATACATTAGACTGGACAAGCCCAAGTTTATAGGCAGTCCCAGTGTCGCAATTTCTTGCGGTTCTTACGTGTGAAAAGTTATATATCTTGGTAAATTTACTGATTCATTGCGGTGATGGTATGTTACAATTGCACAGGATGGCATTT
This sequence comes from Leucinodes orbonalis, assembly GCA_019425675.1. Classification (NCBI taxonomy): domain Eukaryota; kingdom Metazoa; phylum Arthropoda; class Insecta; order Lepidoptera; family Crambidae; genus Leucinodes; species Leucinodes orbonalis. Next base: position 42,690 of record PQWD01009032.1, on the reverse strand, counting down.
TGGCAAAAAACGGTATTTCTTCTATATTCGTGCGTCTTGACTCGTCTCACAGAGCGTAAACTGGTAGCCAGTGTATGCTCGTTGAGCTTACAGTTGTCGCACTTTAAAACGGCCGGGAGCAGTTACAACGTTAGGACGCCCTCCGGCCCGATGGACCGACGACTTGCGAAAGGTCGCTGGTGGAAGCTGGATGAGAAAGGCGGAGGACCGGGATGTCTGGCGCAAAATGGGGGAGACCTATGTCCAGCAGTGGACTGCAATAGGTTGAAGAGAAGAGAAACGAGGCTTGCCATTTCTCCTGTATTGGGAAATCTGTGGGCAGAACTGTGTGGAGTGCTATTGAAAAGGCCTATGTGCTGCAGTGGACAGGAGTAGGTTGATGATACGACCATAGCTTGCTGATGATAAGACGATATGACGGACGCAGTGCGCGATTGATGAGAACCATCAACGATTGAATTGAATAGACAATGTAATCAAATCGGGATATAAGATGCAGACGGGCGTTCCATCCTTACGTGGTCGACAGTGCTGCCAACCCCGAAACGACAAAAGCTGCATCGTACATAAGCAGCTAAAAATCTCGTACTTTGACTTTCGAACCTCGTACATCCAAAATTACGCTTTCATCATTAAAAATACTAAATAAAATAGACGTTAGCTAGCTTCTTACTAAAATAACATCACTTTATGATAGAGACGACTAACGCGGAGGATAAAATGTTTTATTAATCGTGGTTTTCCCGGTTGACATAGCTACTACAGTCTGCAGACAATGATCGCCTAAAATGGTTTTTTTTGTGTACTCAAGTTCTGATAGATGCCACTATTGTACGAGGTTGAAAGTGTCCTCGTACCTCGTACGGAAGACCGCAAATCTCGTATTTGTACGAGGAACCTCGTACGTTTGGCAACCCTGGTGGTCGACATCCCACATATCCGTACAGCCCGCTATGGTGCCTCGTTCCTAATACGCAACTTAAAGGAATGAACTCGTTGCCTGTTTGTGTGTTCCCCGAGCGTTACAACCTGGCGTTCAAGAGTGAATAGACTGTTTCTAGGCAGGCATGATCCATCCTCGGCCGCATCATCACTTAACATCAGGTGAGATGGAGGTCAAATAGAAGATAAAAAACAATATTGTAACAAGTTCAAGAGTGATTCTCCGGCACTTCTTAAACAGAATGTTTTGATGATTTCTTTATTCAATAGAGTTCTTTTATTTTATTTATTTAATTAATTTGAAAATTAATAATAATAATAATAAGCGTAGGGACGGGACGACCCCATCGCCCGTTGGTGAGTTTCACCAGTGCAGCCAGTCACCGCAGGGCAGCTTGTGGCGAGCTGTTGGTGCGTAGCGACACCACGGACCCGACGGCCGCCGACAGTGCACACTGACCGTCTCCGGCCTCCGAGTGGCCACCCAAGTCAGGACTCTCACCTCTGGCTTGCCTTCATTGGCTGTTCAGAGTGGGGTTGCAAGAGCTACATGCTCGAGGGGTGGAAGTGAAAGATGCATAAGTCGCGAGTTGGTGCAGTTTGTCTGCGCAGAAAGCGGTGTACACCTCTCGACACCCCTAGCCGCCTGCGCCGGTGTTGCGTCCCAGGCATTACGCCGCATAGTGGATGCCCATCTAGCGGGTGGCAAATCACCGTCTGCCTTAATTTTCAAGATTCAGACATTTGATTTGGCAGGCGCCCCGCTGCCTCAATCAATAGCCCAGAAACTAGACCAGCAATTACCCCATCAATAGCCCTAATTTATTTTTCTTTCCATATTTGCAATAGTCCTTGCACCGAGCGGGTGCTCGCTCTCTGTGTACTTCCATAGCGTAGGCAGAGCGAGCGGCCGCTCGGTGTACACATTACAACTCATTATTTTGTCTCACAAAGCCTTTACGTGTTGGACCCATGTCTCCACGCAAACTTCAAAGGACCGGTCTATGAACCGTGAACTCCTAACAGAGACTACAAATAATCATAATAAAATCATTTATTCAGTGCCAAACACATACAAAGTTCTTAGTCTAAATTACAGTAAGGACACTGAAAGGTGCCCACTCAGCTTTATGTCGAGGTACTTAGTAAGCACCGCGACACTGATCTTCCGTGTGCACCGGGTGCAAAAGAGAACGCAACCGCCTGCGCCGCCGCACGTTGTAACAGTATTTATCAGATATATAATATACTTAATGAAATAAATACAAATTTATGTTTTTATATAAATATTGTATGTTCAAATAAGGTCATGCATGATACTAAGTTAAAGTAATAAGATATCAATTTTAAATTCATAACAAAACGTACTTAAAATAGGTAATAAATACATAAAGATATTTTTATTTACAACATTACATTATTCGGTAACTAAAATATATTACACCCTAAACACTTAAAAATAAAAAAATTAAAACTAAAAAATATAATTAAAAGAAGTCCCTTTCGGCAAAGTTCCGAAAATACTGGCAGCGTTACCCCTTTGGATTGCCAGACTGATTCTTTGTCCAAGGTAATAAATTAAATAATTAAGATCATAAATTAAATTTATGATCTTAAGTACCTAAAAAATTTTTGTTAATTTTGTATCGGTATTTTTTCTATATTCTCTTTTAATTATATTGTAATTTTGTTTATCTCTCTTTTTATTCATTACGGTTTGAAAGCAATGACATGACAGGTACCTTAACCCTGTCTTGCGCTGATATCCCGGTCTTCAGCATCCAGCCTCCACCAGCAAACTCATTATAATTTCGCCAACTTCCTTGGAACTGAGAGAAGATTGTCAATCTTCTTTTGAATTCTAACTTTAAAAAATTTAAAGTTAGAATCCAAAAGAACCATTCTGTTTTCGTTACCAAGTGGATGGCTCCACTTTCCTGGTAACGAAAACAGAATAATTTTGTCATCCCGAATTTAACGCGGGCGAAGCCGCGGGCAAAAGCTAGTATCTTATAAACGGCTGAACCGATTTTAATTAAACTTAGCTATTGTAATGTACGAATCGAACGAAACGAAACATTTCCTTTCATTTGATACCCCATTCGGGCATATTTGCAAACAATCGGTTTTTCATTCCCACTTTCATCCCCTATATATTATAAACGGCTTAACCGATTTTAATAAAACATAGCATATCGATTAAATGACCTTTCAAACAAAAAAAAACTAAATCAAAATCGGTCCACTCGTTCGGGAGTTATGGTGCCACAGACAGACACACAGACTCACACACAGACAAACACGTCAAACTTATAACACCCCTCTTTTTGCGTCGGGGGTTAACAACACATAACCAAGGGCGGATCCAGGTTAGGCGCCAGAAGGGGGTCACATAGTAGTAGTCAAGTTAAGAACTTATAAGGTTTTTGTAATGTACGTTACTATAGTACTTAAAATAGCTCAGGGAGGGGGTCATGACCCCCATGACCCTCCCCTGGATCCGCCGCGGCACATAACTCACCAGGCGGCACCAAAAGGTGGTTGTAACTCCTCAACAGCCTAAGAGCAGCCAGCGCGCCATGCTGACCACCACACCCTGACTCCAGCTCGTAAACCCCAGTGGGAACACTTTGGTCCATGGTTCACTTTTATTAGGTTTTCACTTCACTTCACTTGTGTGTTTTGTTGCATTGGAATGAGTTCGTTTTCTAAATAATATTTGTAAACATAAAAAAACTTTTAGGTGGGTATATCACACCAGTCTATTACAAATAAATAAAATTTGAGCATCTGTTTGTAATATTAAAATAACATTTTTTTTTCGTGCATACCTATACATACGAAGTACGGTGCATATGCCAAAATAGCATTTTTTTAGTTTTTGCCTGTCTATCCGTCAGTCTGTTTGTTTTTGGTAATCTCTGAAACGGCTGGATGGATTTGAACGGAACGTCCCCACCGAGGGGCACGAGCCTACCCGTATAGGGTGATTAGGCCTGACTCGTCCACGCGGGCCCAGTGCGGGTCGGCCGACTACACGCACAACCTTTGAATCACTTCGCAGGCGTGCGCAGGTTTCCTCACGATGTTTTTCTTCACCGTTAGAGCGTCGGATAACGTACATATATTTTCGAAAACACATTGGTACGTGGCGGGATTAGAACCTCAGCCCTCCCGGTAGGAGGGCAACAGTCCACACCATTATGCCACCGACATATACTTATTCTACTGTCAAATAATACCTACAAATTAATAAATAAAATCTAATTTCGTTGCTAATAGGCACTGGCAGGAGTCACAACTCACAAATGTTGCAGACGGAAAGAGTTAAAATCATCATCATCATCATCATCAGCTCATTAAACGTCCCCACCGAGGGGCACGAGCCTACCCGTATAGGGTGATTAGGCCTTAGTCGTCCGCGGGCCCAGTGCGGATTGGACGACTTCACACACAACCTTCGAATCTCTTCGCAGGCGTGCATGAAGGTTTCCTCACGATGTTTTCCTTCACCGTAAGAGCGTCGATAACGTACATATATTTTTCGAAAATTCGAAAATACATTGGTACGTGTCGGGATTTGAACCTCAGCCCTCCCGGTAGGAAGGCGACAGTCCACACCACTGAGCCACCGACGCTCTTAAAAAAAGTCGAGTTAAAATCAAAATGTCTTTATTCAATTCAGTTCCTGGATACAGAACACTTATGGATATCAAATGGTTGGGACTGTAGTTATCTACTGAGAAGAAGCCTGCATGAAACTCCGTAACCAACTCTTTAAAAAAATGTTTTGTACAACCTGATATCTACTTAATGATATCTTATCGTTGGACCTTAACTTTTAACCTGAAGCAGCTGAAAAAGCTAAAGCATACAAATACAAGGGTCTGATCTCCGAATATGATTCTGTTACAGGTGTCGAGACCCTTAGTTCGTAAAGCCCTTGCGGTATTCGGCTTTGTCAGCAATTTCGAAATGGTTAGTCGACATCACAGATTTCCCAATACAGGAGATGGGGCAAGCCGCGTTTAAAGTGCGACAAATGTAAGCTCAACGAGCATACACTGGCTGCCAGTTTACGCTCTGTGAGACGAGTCAAGACGCACGAATATTAGAAGAAATTACCGTTTTTTTTTCAAAATGCCATCCTGTGCAATTGTAACATGCCATCATCGCAATGAATCAGTAAATTTACCAAGAAATATAATAACTTTTCACAGGTAAGAACCTAATCCTACTAATCCTAGGCTAATCACCCTATACGGGTAGGCTCGTGCCCCTCGGTGGGGACGTTTAATGAGCTGATGATGACTAAGTCTAAGACTAAGGTAGGTAAGTACCACCGTAGTGCCAGATTTATGTCGTCCTGTGTTTTGCACTTGTGTTTTGGGTTAAGTGTAGTGAAATTACCGGATATGAGACCTAACATCTGTCGTCTCGGGTGACGGGCGCAGTGCAGCATTGATGGAGGATAATAACTGTCTATCGGTTGTTGGTCTCATTCAATGCCGCTCTGTCATGGTCAGGCGTATTACGTACTATCAAGTGAACATCCTGACCGTCCTGTACACTTTGTAACATAAAAAATCTCACCCGATTAAACACAGCGTCCTTAAACTTTTGTTTAGGCAAGTACCCTCGATGATCTTAGTGGCCACGGTGAAGGTGTATTTTTCGGATGGAATATTTGTAAAGACGCTCACCGGCCTGATAGGCCGACGAATTGAGAAATGTCGGTGTAGGCTTGATAAGGTAAGCGGAGGGTCGTGTTTTAAATTTACTTTCTACCTGGCTTTTTTTTAGTAAGTACTCGTAAGGAACCTATCTTAAACAAAACCTATCTACTGATTTTTTCTACAAATAAATTAGTGACAGTTATATTTGTAATACAGAGCGTCGGTGGCTCAGTGGTGTGGACTGTCGCCTTCCTACCGGGAGGGCTGAGGTTCAAATCCCGACACGTACCAATGTATTTTCGAATTTTCGAAAAATATATGTACGTTATTCGACGCTCTTACGGTGAAGGAAAACATCGTGAGGAAACCTTCATGCACGCCTGCGAAGAGATTCGAAGGTTGTGTGTGAAGTCGTCCAATCCGCACTGGGCCCGCGTGGACGACTAAGGCCTAATCACCCTATACGGGTAGCTGATGATGATATTTGTAATGCTTTCATTTATTTTATACTAAAACAAAGTCGCTTTTTCTAACGCTTCATCCCTATGTCCCTTTCTATTCCTTAATCTTTATAACTACGAAACGGATTATATTGCGGTATTTTTAAAAGATAGAGTGACTAAAGAGGAAGGTTTATACGTTTACATAGTGGAGAAATACTAATATTTTTGTTTGCGGCGGTACCGGCCGGATGGGACAGCGGGAGCGTCCCTATTATTAGCATTGCACCAGTGCGAAGCCGAGGCGGGTCGCTAGTTAAATTTTAAACGCAAACTTCCTAGAATTCAGATAGGTACCTAGTTAATAAATATTTAATTTTAAGGTGTAAAAAGTAAAGGAAAATATAAATAGGTGAACTCAGCAAAAAAAACAAAAGAACGTTTACTGCATGTTACCTAGTTGATTTCCCACTGCAAATATTTTAAAAAGTTAACCACTTCAAACTTGGAACGCCACTAAAAACAAACAAAACACTGTACACACTGTTGACGCACTGAATGTCTATAGGGGTCGGTTACATAATGCGACGCCAGCGATTGGTCGCTCGCGTAATTGTTAGGTAATTTCCCGGGCGCTGATTGGTCGACTGGCGCGCCCCGCCCATAAGTTTTCCAAGCGTGAGACGACCTTATGACACAGGCTGTAACGAATGCTGGCTGAATAGATAATGAAATGCCATTAGAGGTTAAATGAGTTTTTTGAGGAGGCCTCTTCACGATACTTATTTTTTTATTTATTTGGTGCCTAGATTCCATTGATAATTTACAAAGTTAAAAAGGAGCAATAAGAAACTAAAACTGAAACGCCTTAACGCCTCATTCTTCAACCTATCGCAATCCACTGCTGGAAATATCACCTCAGCTCTTTATACGTTCCCACCAAAGGGCCACAATGCGGGTTTGACGACTTCACGCACAACTTTTAAATCACTTCGCAGGCGTGCGCAGGTTTCCTCACGATGTTTTCCTTCATTGTAACAGCGTCGGTTATGCGTATATATAATTTTGAAAACACATTGGCGGTATTTGCACCTACGCTTGAGGGCGCAGGTTCTTCGGAAGACAAAAGTCCATACCAACGAGCCACCGACGCTCTATTATGCAATTTACAAAGTATGTAAACAAGTCGTTTTGACAGATCGAAATAATTAGGTACCTTAGACGATCTGACCTCTTTTTAACCCTATCTCGATTTTCTCATCCAGCCTCTACAGCGACCTTTAGCAAGTATTCAATACATTGGGCGGCAAGGTACCTTGATCTGTCAACATCCCTAACTAATTACTGTAAATTGTCAAAAATTGCCTATAAACGTATTTCAAAAGTAAATATTCAAAGTGCACCACCAAAAGAACTTACCTGAACAAACATGGCGGCGCGTTATAATTACCGCTTACAGCGACGGCGCGCGTTATTCGTGCCGTTATGAACTGACAGCGGCACAAGGAAGCTGTGGAGTTCATGTTCTGTGTAAAAAATAATTAATTTTATTTGCTTGTATAATCACAATAATTGTGTCTCGACACATCGTTTCCTTAGCTTTATGTTATCGTCATCAGCCTATAACAACCTACTGTAGAGCACAGGCCTACTCGCACAGCATAGCTATGAGGGCCGTAACCGTAACGTGAGTCTAATGCTGATTGGTGGGGGTTAACGATTACTATTCAAAGATTGGAGCCGTGTCTGACAGCAGTGGTAGCGAAGTCTAAACTAGGCGCGAGCTAAATACTTTCCGAGGCCCTTCTCCTATATAATACCTAAAGTCATCACTCTAGGCAAACTCGTTGATGACCGTAGTATTTTCCAGTATACAACAAGTAGGTAGAAGCGGTTGCTGGCTATAATATTGTACCATTTCCCCTTGGCTATCTTCCTAGTCAAATCTTATTGCCGTCACCGCATAGCAAGTTTGCAACAGAAACAAAATCCTTTATCTTGTCAAGGCGCATAAAAAAATATAGATTCGGAAAATACGCATAGTAGATAGTTAATCCACGATGCGTAATAAAATTTAGAAAAGATCAACCAACAAATAAATAAGAAGCATGCTTAGTCTTAAATAATTCATTCAAAGTAACTTCATGCGAGCCCCCTAAGGGCGCGATGTCGCGGTCAGTGGCCCGCGTCTCCCACGCTTTTTATAGGCACGCCACTGACTGACGGCTTAACGTGCCTCTGAAGCACGGAGTCAAGGTGACTCCGTACTTCACTTCTTCGGACTATAGATGTTTTACCGCGGGATTAGAACCTACGAGTTCCAGGTCTCGTAGCTTGCTAGACCACGGAGGCAGTTAATGGTACTATGATCTGGGCATCTTCAAGACAAGAGTAAACAAGCCGTTCCTAGATAGGCATGATAAAACTTGGGCCGCATCGTTGCTTTACATCAGATGACATGGCGCCTAATTTAATTTTTCTCTCTTTCCTTAACCTATTGCAGTCCGCGGTTGGACTCTCCCCGATTTTGCGCCAGATATCCCGGTCCTCCGTTTTTCTCATCCAGCTTGCACCAGCGACATTTCGTCGGTCTATCCATCGTGCATAAATAAGGCCGGTTGGCATCCTACTTCATAAACAAAAATATATATAAATAATGTAATACCTTAAGACCACAGACATCAGAATATACATTAGACTGGACAAGCCGCCAAGTTTATAGGCAGTCTCAGTGTCGCAATTTCTTTTCGGTTCTTACCTGTGAAAAGTTATTATATTTATTGGTAAATTTACTGATTCATTGCGATGATGGCATGTTACAATTGCACAGGACGGCATTTTGGAAAAAAACGGTAATTTCTTCTAATATTCGTGCGTCTTGACTCGTCTCACAGAGCGTAAACTGGCAGCCAGTGTATGCTCGTTGAGCTTACAGTTGTCGCACTTTAAACGCGGCTTGCCCCATCTCCTGTATTGGGAAATCTGTGCTTAAGACTATGTGAAATACATACTGATACATGTGCGATAAATAAATAAACTAGATAACTAGTACAAAGTCTCCATACATCTTTCTGTCCACGGGTTTTCATTTCCATTGCCACCTTATAACTGTTAGGTATTTATGTGTATAAATGGACTACTTCCAATGATATTCTGTGTATACTTTTTACATCATTAACTACTTCATAAAAAACGATTTTGAATTTATGGCTCGATTGTTTGCGCGTTCGGTTAATGATCGCAGTAGTTAAGCAAGCATCGCTTCGACCTTCGAATGGGTAATGGCTCCGCGCTTTGGAAGGCACGTTATATCGTGGGTCCCAGCTTTTTTATTCACGACACTATCGTGAAGAAGCCCATTCAATCAGTAGACCGTGGTGGGCTAGATTAACTATAGTTATGGTTAATGTCCGACGGGGGAGGGTTTTATCACAGATTTCCAATACAGGAGATGGGGCAAACCGCGTTTAAAGTGCGACAACTGTAAGCTCAACGAGCTACACTGGCTACCAGTTTACGCTCTGTGAGACGAGTCAAGACGCGAATATTAGAAGAAATTACCGTTTTTTCAAAATGCCATCCTATGCAATTGTAAACATACCATCATCGCAATGAATCAGTAAATTACCAAGAATATTATAACTTTTCACAGGTAAGATCGAAAAGAAATTGCGACACTGGGACTGCTATAAACTTGGCGCTTGTCCAGTCTAATGTATTTCTGATGTCTGACTCTTGGTTTTATCCAACAGTGGACAATTTAAGGCTGTTGGATTTTATCCCGACATATTGATGATTACTTTAATACAATCAAAGCAATACAAAGCGAAAACGACTATCGTTTTAACTAGTTCTGTTTTGATAACTATTATATCATATTTGAACGTATAAGTTGTCTAATGTATTTACGTTAACAGGCTACCAAGTACCAAGTTAATAGTTAGTCTTTAAGCTTCCGTCTACTATCAACTTCTGGTATCATATATCATTCAGCTCATTACGTCCCACCGAGAGGCACGAGCCTACCGTATGGGTGTTTAGGCCTTAGTCGTCACGCGGGCCAGTGGGGTTGGACGACTTCACACACAACCTTCGAATCTCTTGCAGGCGTGCATGAAGTTTCTCTACGATGTTTTCCTTACGTAAGAGCGTCGGATACTTCTGTATATTTTTGTGAAATTATGTATATTAAACTAAGTGTCAATGGATTTTGCTGGTTCAAATGTTTGTAACAATTGTATGAAGTTAATAGTGTCAATATGCATTTATTCAACGAAGTGGCGCCACCTTTATGTAAACTTTTGTTCAGTTATAACGTTGACTTCCGATTAAGGGTATATAATACTGATTGTAAGATGTAGTTGACGAATTCTCTTGTAAGTGTGAAAGAATAAACATCTCGTGTGAAAACTGTTTAACTGTTTTATACACATTAACACTATTTACAAAAAATAACCAAAAGAATGTAAGATATTTATGTCGAAAATCGTCTACACCGGAATCGTCAGAAAAATACTCGATAAAATAAATACAACAGGAATCAAAAAGCTCGCTTTTTAACGAGCCGACTTACACCAACTTGTGGGAAAGCACCGATGGCACACACAATTAACCCTTTGCCAGGAGTTTTACATAAAGCGTCGCGTCATTACCGACTCGCCGAGGCCACTTATCCGCACGTAAATATTGTACGACCACCATCCAAATGGGCTGAATAATTAAAGATAACACACTGTATTTCAACTATCTGATGATTTTCCGTTATCAACGATGTAAAAAGTATAGATTCGTGATATGCTCACAAAACAATCGAAAAAAAGTGTTCCGAATGCAGCGACAGCACACATACACATGTTTAGAATTAGCGTACATTTACTTAAACAAACGAGTACGAACTGTACTCTTTTTGGCGGTTCGTTTAAGAGGCACGGATGGCGTATCTACCTTTATATCATGGACATATAAAAAATACCGGACGTAGTCTCGCTAACATAAAAGTGTGTGAAAATCTGGCCGGATTTTATATAGAAAACGTCAAAATATTAAGACTTGACGTGCATCTGTCAATCTTGACGTTGGAAAAACCAAAAAAAAAAAAAAATTAAAAAACCCCCGACACAAGAACTTAAGTAATTTCCCTTTAAAAAGTAAAAAATAATAAAAGAAACTTAATGTTAAAGTACCTAAGAATCTATTAATAATTCTAAAAAAAACCTCGCGTTGGGGGACCGCTCGTATTGGGGGATTGTAGGCTCGATAAAACCACTAACGTATAAAGAATGTTCAACGGCCAAGTCACACAACATTAACCATAATAATAATTAATTGCAGTAAGGAACTTAGACTTGCACTCTTGTCTTGATTTCATTACTTTTTAGAGATAATTAAGCAGCTCCATCGAGACTTGGCTAGATTTTTTACAGAATTTTTTGGTGATTTCACTTATTTTGTAGAAACTTAAAAGAATATTGGACGACATTGGGTGACATGGTTGAGACGTCGTCTTATACACCAAGGGTTCCGGGTTCGATCCCCGGGCAGTACCTACAAATATTTGTGTGCATGAACATGTCTGTTTGTATTGGTCTAGTGCGCTCGACTTGGTGGGGGCACTACCGTGCCCCCCGATTTTTGACATCGGATGAAGCGGCCCACCATGTTGAATATATATTGTTTAAAGGCGGTATGACGATCTCTTATAGTTTGGCTGGGCTCTTTTGTTATCTAAGCAGGGTCACCAGGTACTCCAGATCTTCGATTATCCAAGGTTTTCCCTTTATGTAGCCATTAAACCCTAACTCTGTACCGAATTTCAGCTCTCTGAGTTAATTAGCTAGCTAGTTATTATGTTATGTCGAAAATACGAAACTTTGCTTTCGCTTAACGTCGGAACTAAATGACCTACAGACTTGAAATTTTGGATTTAAAGTATTATTATATCTTACTAGATGACGAAAATTTCAGCGCTCTGTGGTTATCCAAAGGTTCTCAAATTGAGGCCTGAAATGCGGCGAAATGGATCCTGTAAAGGATGGTACGGCAGTGTTTGCTTCGCGCCCGACTTGGCGGGGGCACTGCCGTGCCCCCAGATTTCGCATCGTCATCTGGAATGACCACTGCTGAGAGAAGGTCACCCCTATCGAACTCTAGCAGTTGAGGTAAGTAATGGGTAAGTATTAGGTGACGTCTGCCCTAAATAGTCCGCTTCAGGAATGTACGGGGAAAGCTTCGGTAGGAGAAGAATGGCGACAAATAGGCTCGCCACCACGCCTGCTATGACGACCATGACCACTCTGCCAAGAGTAACGACAAAGAAGAAGTATTAAGATGCAATAATTTCGTATAAAGCGTTTTGGATTTTTCTTTGTGAACCCCAACTAACAAAATATTTAATGTCGATTATTGTCGAGGCTTCCTCCTGGCGATGATTTGTCTTGGCCGACCTGGAAGTCTTTAAATAGGCTTCGGACTTTGACAGGTCGGAGTAGGGACAATTTAGCCAGATGGGGTTTTCGGCCGCCTTGATTTGGACTGTCTTTGTGGAGCGGCCCAAACGATGATTCACCTTATGTCGTGTCCTGCTTGCCCAAGTAGCTGTTCTCTGCAGGATTTGATGTCGGCTGCGGACAGCGCTGCTGCCGTGGCTAGCTTTTGGGCTTCTACAGTTTAATTGTTTTTGCTATCGATACGCTAAGAAGAAGAATGTCGATTTGAATAAGAATGTCTATTTACTTGTATGATCGAATAAAACTGTTGTTTGTTCAGTAACGAATGATACATTTCGCTTTAATCCGAAAAATAATTGGTTTTGAGGTTTTATTCAATTCAATGTGCGCGAATTGCGACAGATTAAAACCTCTTTTCCAAAGTTTCGCAGTCTGAAAAAAGTGAAATTCAAATATCGTGCGCGCACTGCAATGACAAGCCTTCGCGTCATCAGTCATCGCAATGGTCATCACGGGTTTCTTAATATGATGACATGTAAATATTTCTGGTAACAACAAAATGAGAGTTTTAACGAAGTTCACTTTGAATTTTGGCCGCCGCGGCGCTTGTGAGTAGAATATTATGTACTGAATTACTGATGCTCCATATTTTTGTTCTAAAGGCTGATCATAAAAGTTAAGCATCTATCGCAATGGTCAGTAATGGGATGGCTGACCAAAAATTTTAGAATCTCGTCTTCGTGAATCAGTATAATATCTTGGGTTGGCAGCAGTGGCGTGCACCCCATATATGCAAATAAGCAGTGCATACCCAATGCGTCCAGATAACCCGAAAATCCGCCAACATAAAACGATTCCCGCTTTTCCCAATTTCCTCTACAGATACGAAACCATAGGCGATATTGTTTTTGCGATTAATGACACTTTGTATACCCTACTCATAATCTCTGTGCACGCCACTGGTTGGCAGTCATTAACACCTTATCCGAATTGGGCCCGTCGGTTTACGACCCAATCTCCCATAAGCCATGCCCCGCGGAAGGTCTGTGCCCAGTGGGCAGCCATTGTCATGATGAATATAAATAAAAAAATGTAAGTAATAAAATGAGTTACTCTGTATGGGGTAGGCCAACGAGCAGGCGGCTCATCTGATGGTAAATGACGCCGTCGCCCATGTACACTTGCAATACTAGAGGGCAAAGAAAATGCGTTGCCGGCCTTTTAAGTGGGAAACGCCTCTCCTTGAAGCTCCTTGGTCGTATCGCTCAGGAATAAGTCAGATGGTAGCTGATTCCACAGTTTTGTCGTACGTTGGTAAATTTCGACTAATGCGTACGTTAAGGAGAGATATTCCATACATCAAGGTGGTATGGAAGAAATTTCGAATTTGGCCTCGATGTACGATTTGAGCGTCGGTGGCTCTAAAGTGTGAACTGTTGCCTTCCGACCGGGAGGGCGCAGGTTCAAATCACGCCGCGTACCAATGTGTTTTCGAATTTTCGAAATTAAATGTACGTTATCCGACGCTCTTACGGTGGTTAAACAGTGGTTCTTTTCTAAACAAATTGTCTATCCGAAGAACTTGCTAGGTAAACGGCAGCAAAAGCGTTCAATGGTGAGTATGATAACCAAGGTATTCACTTTTTGGTGGCTCAATTATGTAAAGTGGCGTGTATTTTAGAGTTTGAGTGTCATAAGAACTTGGTCAAAGAATTGGTTTTAATATATTTTTTAATTGAGCGTCGGTGGCGCAATGGTGTGGACTGTCGCCTTCCTGCCGGGAGGGCTGAGGTTCAAATCCCGACATATATCAATGTTTTTCGAATTTTCGAAAATATATGTACGTTATCCGACGCTCTTACGGTGAAGGAAAACGTGAGGAAACCTTCATGGACACCTGCGAAGAGATTCGAAGGTTGTGCGTAAAGTCGACCAATCCGCACTGGGCCCGTGGCTAAGGCCTAATCACCCTATACGTATGCTCGTGCCCCTGGGTGGGGACGTTTAATTAGCTGATGAAGATTATGAAAAGTGGCGGCAGGTATAAGTCCGAATAAGTTGTCGGAACACTCCCCGTGGTGAGGCCACAGATCTACGCAAACCCAAAGGGTCAAGCTTTCGGGTAGTTCACGCTCATACATAAATAGTTGACGACCCATTTGGTGTAGCGGTTGAGACGTCGACTGCAACACCAAGGGTTCCGGGTTCGACCCCCGGGCAGTACACACATTTGTGTGCATGAACATGTCTGTTTATAATGGTCTCGGTGTTTTCTATGTATAATATGTATGTATTTACAAAAAAATGTACATAAGTATGTTCATCCGTTGTTTAGTACCCATAATACAGGCTTCACGCTTTACTTGGGGCTAGATGGCGCTGTGTGAATGTCAGTGGATATTTATTATTATTTATTAAATATCATATTCCAGACACCTCCCGTTCCAGTGCCTTCCAGTATGTGTCCCGGAAGACTTATAGCTTTATCAGGGAACCTCCCATACTACCAGACGTGGAAGCTCCCCCTATTATCCCCAAGGCTAAGCTGGGTGTCAAAAAGCAACCACCCAAGGCTGGTGAGTGTATTCCTTCACAAATAGCCGAACCACTTTGAGAAGGAAGTATGCAAATCGCAAAAACAATAAATATATATTTATCATCATCATCAGCTCATTAAACGTCCCCACCGAGGGGCACGAGCCTACCCGTATAGGGTGATTAGGCCTTAGTCGTCCACGCGGGCCCAGTGCGGATTGGACGACTTCACACACAACCTTCGAATCTCTTCACAGGCGTGCATGAAGGTTTCCTCACAATGTTTTCCTTCACCGTACATATATTTTAGAAAATTCGAAAATACATTGGTACGTGTCGACCTCAGCCCTCCCGGTAGGAAGGCGACAGTCCACACCACTGAGCCACCGACGCTCTATAATATAATAATAATATATATTTATATTTTTGTCAAATTGAGTGCTGTTGATGACAGCATATCACCTATGGTTTACCTCACAAGAGAGGATCCAGGTTAGGCGCCAGGAGGGGGTCACATAGTAGTAGTCAAGTTAAGAACTTATAAGGTTTTTTGATAATATACGTTAGTATAGTACTTAAAAATAGCTCAGGGGGGGGTCATGACCCCAATGTAAACGAAAATGGGCGAATAAGTCATTAAATATGTTGGCGATTTTCCGGGTTGTCTGGACGCACAGGGTATGCACTGCTTATTTGTATATATGGAGTGCACGCCACTGCTGGTGGGAGTATTCAGTTGGGCTTGGTCGCATTCGGCAAGGTACGTCTTCACATCGACGGTTCCGCAATGATATGAAATCTGATCTGATCTGATTGTACGAAAATAATGATGATTCCTTGTTTCGGAGGGCACGTTAATAATAATAATAAAATTCATTTATTTGTCTTTCAAATCATTCTACATAAAATACAAATTATAAAGATCAAAAAAAAATCATAGTAAAATATATTAAAAGTTTTTCTCTAATCAAAGTACAATAAAATAAAATTTATCAAAGTACAATCAATTAGAATATAATTAAATTGATCAAAATAAAACAAGTTTTATCAAATAAAATAAAATTCATCGAACAATAAATTAAAATCACTCAAAATGAAATAAAACTAATCAAAATTTAATAAGTTAAAAAATACAATTGATCAGAATATTGAAATTATTAAATTTAAAGACAAAACGGTGTATGACTCAGTGATTGTAGTTGATCCACAACCCCTGCTATTCTGTCATACCCTTTTTCAATAGTATAAGTTCAAATTGTTAAGCCGTTCCGGGTACTATCTTACTCGTAGTAGTTGTTAATACCCACCAACTGTATTGGGCCCGCGTGGTGTATTAGGGCTCAAACTCCCCATGACTTTGGTGTGAAGGAAGGCCTTGTCTCTGCAGTTGGGCGTTATAGGCTGATTATGATGTGATGATGGGGATTTTGGTGTAGAAAATGCAGGAAAACAAGTTTAATCCAGCCTAAGAACGAACTTACCAAAAGAAAGCATTTCTAGACCAATAAATAAATGAAGGCGTGATGTTGGAATGTTCATTTCCCAGGGGCCCATCAAGTGTCAGCAGATTCGACGAAACTAAAGGCGAAAATCCAACCGAAGAAGCCCGAGAAGAAATTGATGACGACTGCTGATATAGGACCGGACTTTGGCGAGAAGCCTTTGCTGAAACTTGGCGCTTGTGTTTTTCTCCAGCTCAGCGGATGAGAGTAGGTCATAAAAAATATGTTGTGCCGTGTAGTGATGGCAGCGTAGAATACGATTGTCACCACCCCTACTCTTCGTAGGGTGTCGTAAAAGGCGACAGAGGGAAATTTTCAACCAAGTGATGGGCGGCAGTATCACTTAGGTACTGGCGTATCTCTGCGCTCATCAACCCGCTTGCCAAGCGTGGTGAGTATGGCATTTACCCCCAATGATAGTCACAAATATAAATTGGCCCCTAGTCCCCTGCAACCCCGCTATTCCGGGCCACGTTAGCGGTCACGGTAACGGCGGGGTGGGGTGCTAAGAATCTCCGGCAGCAGATGGATTTCAACTGCTAGGGACCGGCCCGCGTGAAATTCATTAGGGGAGGCCTTCGTTCAGCAGTGGACATATTAGCCTGTAATGTTGATGATGATATAAAAAATACCGAAGACTTAACTGCCTCCGTGGTCTGGGCGTTGAGCTTAGCTTGTTGCGTGATCCAGATGTGGATTTGAATCTCACAGTGAGACGGCGAAGTGCAAGTCTCTTTGTGTGATTTTTGCAGGAAAATGATTGCAGGCAAAGTCAATCATAGGGATTGTCTGGAAAGAAGGTTGAATACATGCTAAATCCCATGATTGTCTGCAAAGAAGGTTGAATACATGCTTTGGAGGGCACGTTCAACCGTCAGTTCCGGCTGCTGTCTTATGATGGTAGTCGGTAATACCTACCAATCCTAATTAAGTCCTCGGCCACAGTTTTCATTATCTGCATCTTATGATTGTATGAAAGACCCGTAGGATGTAATTAGTCAGTTTCGGGGCCACAAACCAATCTCCTCGCTCTGAAAGGGAACTTAGTAAACTCTAAGAGACAATCTTGGACTTTAAAATGTTTTATACAAATACATCTATAAAGGGTACAATTGAAACGTCAAATTAAAAATAATATTCAACAAGGTATTTTTTGCAATTTAAATTAATTTCTTTCATGTTCGTTCAGATAATCAACCGGTTGTCTGAACGAACATAAAAGAAAGAAACATATATATCTGCAATTCAAATAATAACATGTTAGTCCTGAAAATAATCCCACCAAAAACATTCTATAAAAAATCTAGCCAAGTCTCGATGGAGCTGCTTGATTATCTCTAAAAAGTAATGAAATCAAGACAAAGACGTGCCAAGTCTAAGGTTCCTTACTGCGATACTTTATTATTATGGTTGATGTTGTGTGACTTGGCCGTTGAAGAGTATACAATAGACGTGGGTAACTCAGAGAGGATTTGGAAAAATGATACATATCCGAACCGCTAGCAAACCTATATTTCAACTCCCAACATTTTAAAACATATCTTCAACTCTTTAACTCCGTAGAAGTATACTAATATAATAAACTCTATGCCGTAGCCTCAAGACAGATTTTGCATTAAATGATATATTGATACGTAACAAAGAATAAGTGCAAGCGCGCTATACGAAAATATGAAAGAGAGAAAGAGACGGATTGCTGATATGGATATGAATTGAAAGAGTTGTTCTCAAACGGATCTTCAACTCCAAACTCTTTAAATATATCTTCAACTCTTTATAAACTCTATGCCACAGACTCAAGACAGATTTTGCATTTACTCACATACTGCATTGCATACTACATACGAAAATATCAAAGAGAGACAGAGACGGCTTGCAGATATGGATATAGACAAAAGAGTTGATTTCAATGTAAACATATCTTCATCTCTTTAGAATTACTAACATTATGAACCTTTACGACAGACTTAAGACATATTTGCATTAAATTACATTTGATGGGTTAAAAGAGTGAATTATAAAAACTTAGACCTAAATGTAAAAATGGCTATTACTTTTCTTTTCCGATATACTAGCTCGTAATAAATTACCACCATCCCAACCAAAAATTATGCGTCCCTAAACCGGAAAAGCCAATGGATGACGCAAAGAGCTATAGACCAATTNCCAAGTATCTGGGTGTAACACTCGATCGCTTTAACATACTGTTCCCATCTTAGCAAACTTAGCAAAAAACTAGGAACTAGAAATAATATTCTCCACAAGCTCACGGCTACTTCATGGGGAGCTGGCGCGGATGTTCTACGTACGGCTGGGCTGAGCCTAGTGTACTCTGCGGGGGAATATTGCGCTCCTGTTTGGCTTAACAGCGCTCATACTGGGAAGGTTGATGTGCAGCTACGCAAAACTATGCGTTGCATATCGGGCACTATTCAGTCAACCCCTGTACAATGGTTACCAACGCTTAGCCACATTCCTCCACCGCATCTAAGAAGACAGCAGGCATTACTTAAAGAGGCTCAGAAAATAGCTAACAACCCAGAACTCCCGGTTCACCAGGAATTTATGTGTCCTCCTAGCCATCGTTTAAAGTCGCGCAGTCCGCCTTATCAAACAGCGAATGCCTCGCTTATGAAACAGCGAATGTCTTAATGGCGGAGCCTTTCAATATTAAGGAAAAATGGATTGAGGAGTGGAAGGCTTATGCTGCTGCGTTGGACTATGACCGTCGGAAGCAGTTTTGCGGCCTAGGAGGGAATGGTGCCAATTGAATAGGCTCCGCACTGGACACGACTGTGTGGGGATTACATGTTGTGCGGATGGCGGCCTTCCCCGGCTTGCGACTGTGGTGCGCCCGTGCAGACTATCCAACATTTAAAGACTGTCCCAACCGAAGATTATCTGGAGACTCTTTGAGTTTGCTTTCTCCTGATGCTGACGCAGCCCAATGGGTGAAGAACTTAGATATTCGCTTGTAGTTATAAGAGTAAACTTGCATGTTATTGGAAGCAACTTGTGAAGATAAAATGCCATAAATTTTGGATATAAAGTGTTATTACTACTAGATGACGAAAATTTCAGCGCTCTGGTATTATCCAAAAGTTCTCAAATTAGCGTCTCAAAATTCGGCGAAATGGATCCTGTAAAGGATGGTACGGCAGTGTTTGCTTCGCGCTCAACTTGGCGGGGGCACTGCCGTGCCCCAGATTTAAAAAATATACTACCAAATTGGTGGCCACTCAGCTAATGCCAGGACAGTTTTCATTTTTTCTTTGGTTCCACTGCAAACCAGCGCCTTGGCTGGTACGCAACCGCACATAACAATAAAAATGACATGTACAACGGATGCAGATCAGGAATTCTCAGAAACATTGAGTGTTCTTTGTATTTTAGAATTTTAGACATTTTATGAACGTTTGTGCGACGCGCTTACGGTGAAGGAAAACATCGTGAGGAAACCTGCGCACGCCTGCGAAGAAATTCAAAGGTTGTGCGTAAAGTCGTCCAATCCGCACTGAGCGGTGGATGACTAGGCCTATGCACCCTTTACGGGCTCGTGCCCCTCGGTGGGGACGTTAAATGAGCTGATGACGATGATGATTGAGTGTTCTTGTTCTAGTATTCCACGTCTAAATGCCAGGACAAAAAGAGGGAAGCTCCAGCGTCGGCTCCTACAGCACCTCCCAAGTCCGACACTGCTGGCGCTTCGGGCAGGATCATTGCAGGTAAGAATTAACAATAAATATACGACGTAGACAATTCATCCTACATGGTAATCGATGTTCACACAGACTCATTTCACTACTGACAAGAAGGTGGGTCGACTTATTGTTTTTTTTTTTACTAAATTTTTATAATTACTCGTTACTTTGATTTTAATTTTGTACCTGTAAGTATAAGTCACGTTTCCAAGTCAAGAGGTGTTTACCTGTCATAGCACTCTGTCTTTGTCTTTAAGCATTATGTTTTTTGTATCTGTAAGTGTTGGTAGACCTAATAAATAAATACATGGTAAATAATTTGCTCGTATAGGTAAAACACCGTAGTCCAGATCTTAGTCAGTCTTACATAAACAATAAACGATTTATCTAAGTACTCAGTACAAGCATTACTTTAATAATTTTTCACAAATTCTACACAGTATCGGCATTTCTTTAATCCGCTGTTTTCCCATTCTTACAAAAAACAAGAATTCCTAAAATAATAAATATCCACTGACATTCACACAGCGCCATCTAGACCCAAGTTAAGCGTGAAGCCTGTCTTATGGGTACTAAACAACGGATAAACATACTTATATACATTTTTTTTGTAAATACATACATATTATACATAGAAACACCCAGATCATTACAAACAGACATGTGCATGCACTCAATTGTTTGTACTGCCCTAATCGAACCTGGAACCCTTGGTGTAGCAGCCGACGTCTCAACCGCAACACCAAATGGGTCGTCTACAATAAACGAACTTGAAGTTGTACTTGTACAACTTTGATAAACATTTCGTTTATCAAAGTACTCAGTACAAGCATTACTTAAAACATTTTTTACAAATTCTACACACTATCGGCATTTCTAAAATCCCCTGTGTTCCCATTCTTACGAAATACAAGCATTCTTAAAATCATCAAATTTTCTCTATTCGTTTTGTTTGTGCTATTCATAGCATTTCCGCTTTCCTCTTTACCAAATCCTACACTGTACTAATATTTATTATATGTTTATCTTTAAAATATCGTGCGCAGTATACGACTTTTACACGTAAAATGATACAAACAAGTTAATGTACGAATACTTAAGATATATTGGTCAGACGACCTTTCTGGTGTAATGGTTGAGATGGCGGCTATTACACCGAGGGTTCCGGGTTCGAACCCCGGGCAGTACAAACATTTGTGTGCATGAACATGTCTGTCTGTATTGGTCTGCGTGTTTTTTTCTACAAAAGAGTATTATAAGTGTGTTTATCTGTTGTGTAGTATCCATATTACAGACTAATGCTTCGTTTTTTATGTGATGTGAGGACTTACTTAATGGTAGTGATACGCCTAACATGACAGAGCGGCATTGAAAGAGAACACGAAACTGACAGAAAGTTATTATCCTCCATCAATGCCGCACTGCGCCCGACATCAGAAAAAACAATGTTAGGTCTCTTATATCTTATATCCGGTGATTTTACTAGCTACAGTCATCATCATCATCAGCTCATTAAACGTCCCCACCGAGGGGCACGAGCCTACCCGTATAGGGTGATTAGGCCTTAGTCGTCCACGCGGACCCAGTGCTGATTGGACGACTTCACACACAACCTTCGAATCTCTTCGCAAGGCGTGCATGAAGGTTTCCTCACGATGTATTCTTCACCGTAAGACGTCGGATAACGTAATATCTTTTTGAAATTCGAAACACATTGGTACGTGTCGGGATTTGAACCTCAGCCCTCCCAGTAGGAAAGGCGACAGTCCACTGCATTGAGCCACCGACGCTCTACGAGTTACTAGCTACCAGTGGCGTGCACAGAGATTAAGAGTAGGGTATGCAAAGTGAGTGACACTAATCGCAAAACCAATAAACAATTGTCATTTTTATCGAATTAAAATAACATACAGCAGATCGTCTATGGTTTCGAATATGTAGAGGAAAATGGGCGAATAGGTAGGAATCATTTGGCAGTTGGCGATGTTCCGGGTTGTCTGAACGTACAGGGTTCATGCTTATTGCATATATTACTGCACGCCACAGCTAGCTACAGGGCCCTCATCTAAATAACCGAAAGTGCATAACATTCCTGTTTCAAGGGACGATATCCAGCACTGCGGTGGTACCTACTCGTACCTAGCCGACTCAGTATCGAGTCCACCACCTAGTAGCTAGATGGCGCTGTCTGTGGATATTATATCTGTGGATATTTATTTTTATATTTCTTTTTAAAAGTTTAATTTATAGGTTTTTAATTGAAATAATAAAAAAATATCTCAGTGATGGCGCGTGGTTGACGTTCAGTTCGACAAGCACCTGCTCCGATTCTCAACGCTCTGGAGGTGCGGGACGCAGTAAGTACCCAATATTGCTCATTATATGTAGGATTTTTTTTTTATAACATAGGGAGGCAACGAGCATGCGGTCACCTGATGGAAAGTGTCACCGCCGCCCATGGTCATTTGCAACAGCAGAGGTCGCAGGGATGCGCTGCCGGCCCTTTATAAAAGAAAACGCTCTCTTTTTGAAAGATGCCCGGTCATATCGTTCCGGAAACGTTTCCGATGGCAACTGATTCCACAAATTAAATTTTTCGAAAATCTCACAACGTGACATTTCCCTTGCTGGGTTCGAACAAACCCAAACATGCTTTCATTCATATTCATTTTCATTGACCACCCAGACACAGTTGCAAACTAAATAAATCATCGTCATCATCAGGTCCCTATCGAAGGGTATGAGCCTACCCGTAAAGAGTTAAGAGATTGGTCGACTTCGCGGATAACCTTAAAAAGTCTTCGAAGGCGTGTGCAGGTTTCCTCACCATGTTTCCTTCACCGTAGAGCGTCGGTGAATCGTTGATGAAGACTTTGCTTTCCGATCAGGAAGGATGCTGGCTGCAAGTTCAAACCCTGCCACGTACCAATGGCTTTTAGAATTTTCGAAATGATATGTACGTTTATACGACGCTCTTACTAAATTAAGAATTTCAAACCGACATGCAAGACGTTGCAAACTATTTATTTAGGTGTGAATGCCATGGTAACAACTACGCCTACCTACTATATTTACGTTTTTATAGATTTTTTTTATTCATCATCATCATCATTATCAGCTCATTAAACGTCCCCACCGAGGGGCACGAGCCTACCCGTATAGGGTGATTAGCCTTAGTCGTCCACGCGGCCCAGTGCGGATTGAACGACTTCACACACAACCTTCGAATCTCTTCGCAGGCGTGCATGAAGGTTTCCTCACGATGTTTTCCTTCACCGTAAGAGCGTCGGATAACGTACATATTTTATCGAAAATACATTGGTACGTGGCGGGATTTGAACCTCAGCCCTCCCGGTAGGAAGGCGACAGTCCACACCACTGAGCCACCGACGCTCTATTGATTTTTTTTATTGTGTGGTGTGTTTTGTTGGATGCCCTAAATAAATACATTGCTTTCCACCCAGCGCCTCGTCTCATACTTGAAGTGGCGCAGCACTTGGGCGAGAGCACGTGCCGCACGATCGCCATGGACGGCACCGAGGGCCTGGTGCGGTCAGCCCGTGGCGGACACGGGCGCGCCCATCACCATACCCGTGGGGGAGCCCACGCTCGGGCGGATCATCAACGTCATCGGGGAGCCTATTGGTCAGTGCTCTAAGCTTGGCACTCTTGAAAGGACCCTTTTTGTGGGTCTGTACAGTATGAAGCTGCTTCGTTATCTGGTGATGTAAGAAGACACTTTGAAGGAGCTTCTTAGGGAGTAACTATTGGGTGTATTAGTGAAAATGTGACTGAGTATTCTATTGGTAAGTTTTTCTCCAAGACTATTGTAATATTTCAGTGGAATTTCTAAGGTAAATGAGTTAACAACGCGCTATGAAGGGTACTCTGACGATAAGATATAAGACTCTTTGGTGGCTCATTGATGACGTCATCTATTTGCTACATTACCAGTGGAAAATCGGTATATTAATGTTTACAGTGAAGAACAGTCCATTAATGAGATTTCGGGGGGTTTCCGGTGCATAAATCAATGGCGTGACTGGGTATCTTTTTGATGACTTGGTCTCCAAGACTGTGTTTTTTTATTTTCCTAGATAAATTAGAGCAACAGCGCATTACAATAATTTATAATAGTCTTACGACTCTACGGTGGTTGTTAGGATTATTTAGTGTAATTAATTGTATATGTTAATTTGTCATTAGTTACTCTTGTTTCGTGGTTATTTAATATAACCAAAAAATATGCTATTAATAATTTATAGAAAAGATGGCGGCATCTGTCAAATTTGTATGTAATTTTTAATTCTGTACTTAGTCACTAGATGGCACTATCCTCCGTTACATCGCGGTAGTAATGGGTGCCACAAAAAGGCATAAGTAATAGCGCCAATTTCAAATACTTATTAATGTGGTCAAATTGACAAGTTCTAACATATAATTTAACAACCACTACATTGACCTGTTTTAATTACAATTCTCCATTCTTTAAAATTTAAACAGCGGTTTTTTTTTTCGAACTGACTACTGCTGTTGGCCGCAGATATAATTTAAACAGTGGTTCTTTTCTAAACAAATTGTCTATCCGAAGAACTTGCTAGGTAAACGGCAGCAAAGCGTTCAATGGTGAGTATGATAACCAAGGTATTCACTTTTTGGTGGCTCAATTATGTAAAGTGGCGTGTATTTTAGAGTTTGAGTGTCATAAGAACTTGGTCAAAGAATTGGTTTTAATATACTATTTAATCTGTGGTTTTAATTGAGCGTCGGTGGCGCAATGGTGTGGACTGTCGCCTTCCTGCCGGGAGGGCTGAGGTTCAAATCCCGACACGTACCAATGTGTTTTCGAATTTTCGAAAATATATGTACGTTATCCGACGCTCTTACGGTGAAGGAAAACGTGAGGAAACCTTCATGGACACCTGCGAAGAGATTCGAAGGTTGTGTGTGAAGTCGTCCAATCCGCACTGGACCCGCGTGGACGACTAAGGCCTAATCACCCTATACGGGTAGGCTCGTGCCCCTCGGTGGACGTTTAATGAGCTGATGATGATGAAGCGTCTCGTGTGATTCTTAAGGCGAGTGAATTTACCACTGAATGTCATATTGTTGATGGCACATCACTCAACTGTGGGTGAGCTCACGTTCGGAACGATCTTCAATGTCTTCGGGGAGCCTATTGGTCAGTACTCAAGGCTTGGCACTCTTGTAGAGACTCAGAATCTCTTAGCTTGTAACCGGAACTACCAGGAGATACTTTTAAGAAGCTTCTCAGGGAGTCACTCTGTGGTGCATCATCAAAGACTAAGCTGGATATGCTTCAGGTGAGTTTTCTCCAAGAATGGAACTTTTATGTTAAATCTATGATGGTTTGTTTATAAAGAACACTTTTTGTTGCCACATCAATAAGGTGAGCTGGTGATCTACGAGTAATCATCGGCTCTCTGGTCCTACGTCAATTTACAAGTAATATTTGATTTTTATTTTGACGACCCATTTAGTGTCGTGGTTGAGAGGTCGACTGCAACACCAAGGGTTCCGGGTTCGATCCCCGGGCAGTACAAACATTTGTGTGCATGAACATGTCTGTTTGTAAAAAAAAAATATGTATATAAATATATTTATCCGTTGTTTAGTTACCATAATAAAGGCTTCACGCTTAACTTGGGGCTAGATGGCGCTGTGTGAATGTCAGTGAATATTTATTTGATTTATTTTATGCGTGTTCTTTTAGGGGATGTAAAGAGTTCCAGTATTCATCTTTCAAGCAAACCTCGGTTGCTTGTGGTGCATTGTACCGCATATAGAACGAGGCTCAAGTGGCCCACCTACACGATTACGGGTCAAAGCCCCTCAATGTTATAAATCATCGGGGAAGACCTTTTATCAGCAGAGGGCATTGTATAGCTGTATTTGAAGTATTTCTCTAATACCATATCTTACCTACTTACCTATTCAACCAATTGCAGTCCATTGCTGGCCATACGTCTCCCCCATTTTGCGCCAGATATCCCGGTCCTCCGCTTTTCTCATCCAGCCTCCACTAACGACCTTACGCAAGTCGTCGGTCTGGGCCGGAGGGCGTCCCACGCTACGCTTTACGCTACGCTTACCTACTTGCTGGTATATAAATAAGCAATTTATATGGAAAAAATCAGTTCTCCTCATGGTTTCAGACGAGCGCGGACCGATAGCGACGGACAAGTTCGCGCCAATCCACGCGGACGCGCCGCCATTTGTGGACATGTCCGTGGAACAGGAAATCCTGGCTACCGGCATCAAGGTGGTGGACCTTCTAGCGCCTTATGTCAAAGGTAACACTTTTTGCATGGTTACAGATCGAGGGTATAGTAATTGTCCCACTACTGCGCCCAGACTGACAGACAGATGTCAGGTCTCTCATACCCCGTAATTTTACTAGCTACAGTGCCCTCATCTCGAAACAGAAGTGCAGAAGATTCCTATTTCACGAGGCAATATCTGGCACTGCGGTGGTACCTACCGAAACGACTCAGTACCGAGTCTACAACCTAGTTGAATCATCAGCTCATTAAACGTCCCCACCGAGGGGCACGAGCCTACCCGTATAGGGTGATTAGGCCATAGTCGTCCACGCGGGCCCAGTGCGGATTGGACGACTTCACACACAACCTTTGAATCTCTTCGCAGGCGTGCATGAAGGTTTCCTCACGATGTTTTCCTTCACCGTAAGAGCATCGGATAGCGTACATATATTTTCGAAAATTCGAAAACACATTGGTACGTGTCGGGATTTGAACCTCAGCCGTCCCGGTAGGAAGGCGACAGTCCACACCATTGAGCCACCGACGCTCTACAACCTAGTTAGTTCCGAGTAAAACTGCGTACCCTCTCGCTGTATGACTTCGTCACTACTACATAGTATAAAATAAAGTCGCTTTTTTGTCCCCATATACCTATGCCGCTATGTGCGCTAAAATCTTTAAAACTTATCAACGGATTGTAATACGGTGTTTTTAAATAAATAGTGATACAAAAGGAAGGTTTATATGTATATAATGACATCCATTAAATAGTGGAGAAAAACTGTTATTTTAAGGTTTCTAATGTGATGTATTACTGACCAGCTGGACCCTTTGAGTTTGCGCAGAGATGTGGCATCTCTATGCATTCTCTACCGCTTGTATCACGGGGAGTGCTCAGATGAGCTGTTCGGGCTTATTCCTGCAGCTGAGTTCCACCACCGTACATCTCGGATGAACTCCAAATTTCATCCTCACCGCCTGGATGATTGGAGGTCTTCCACAGTTCGATTCTGCCATCATTTTCTGCCACGTACAACAAAACTGTGGAATGCACTTCCTCTGGAAACATTTCCGGAGCGATACGACTTGGCGTCCTTAAAAAAAAGAGCGTACACACTTTTAAAGGGCCGGCAACGCATTTCTGGGACCTGATGTCTTGCAAATGTTCATGGGCGGCGTTGTCACTTACCATCAGGTGAACCGTATGCTCGTTTGCCTCCTGTTCGATAAAAAAAAATGTATATTACAAACGCAGGCTGAACCCTAACAAGATTTATTAAAATTATGTGCTGATATTGTAAACATGATTGTCAACGGAAAACTCCGCAACGGTATGTGTTTATCTCTTAATACCCCAAATAACATTTTTTAGTAATTTCCTTTTTACGACAAATAATTTTTGAAGCGATTTTATCCAATACACCATTTATCCTTATCCAATTAAATACCACAAATAAATTGTTGATTTAATACAGACCTGTATGGACCAATACAGCATATGATTCAAATTAATATTATCGAAGATATTACAGATTTAAAAATTCCGGTACGTAGCGTTTGCGGCGGTACCGGCCGACCGGGCAGGCGGGAGCGTGCCTAATACGAATATCACCATTGCACCCGTGCGACCCATGGGCGGGTCGCTAGTTGATTAAAAAGTGTAAAAAGACAATATTTATAGGCGGCAAGATCGGCCTGTTTGGGGGCGCTGGCGTCGGGAAGACTGTGCTCATTATGGAGCTGATTAACAACGTCGCCAAGGCCCATGGAGGCTTCTCGGTTAGACCACTTTTTCAGTAAAAGTTCACAATTTTGCACTCGATTGGCTACATTATTGGTCTCTGATACATTTATACTGTGTGACGCCACGTATATTTTTTTTAAATTGAAATCATCATTCTAAGATACTTTTCTTCACTGAGTTATCTCATTTGCAGTTTTCAAGGGTACAGGAGCGAAATTAAATACCGTATTAAGCGACGATTCACTAACTTCCTAATTTTTTGATATGTACTTGATTTCTTGGAGTTTCAAAGAATGCAGGGACCCAGCATTCTATCTACCGAGGCGTAAGACGGTTTCGACCAACTTTCTCATCATCATCAGCCCATTATACGTCCCCACCGAGGGGCACGAGCCTACCCGTAAAAGGTGTATAAGTCTTAGTCGTCCACGTGGGCCCAGTGCGGATTGGCCAACTTTACGCATAACCTTTGAATCTCTTCGTAGGCATGCGCAGGTTTTCGCGCCACGTTTTCCTTCACCGTAAGAGCATCGATTAAACGTACATATAATTTCAAAAGACATTGGTACGTGGTGGGATTTGAAGCTGCACCCTCCACCCTATACAGGTAAGCTCGTGCCCCTCGGTGGGAACGTATAATGAGCTAATAATGATGACAGGTGTTTGCTGGTGTTGGGGAGCGTACGCGTGAAGGCAACGATCTTTACAACGAAATGAAGGTCGGCGGAGTCATCACGGATGACTACAAGACGTCCAAGGTCAGTTAGCGGAAATAGTCTTTTTTTATTCACCAGACAAGTGGCGAGCTCATAGCTCTAGGGTATGCGATACGGGGTTATGTAAGTAGGGCTCAAAACTCAAATCCACTCAACACACAGGGTTATAGTGCAATGTGGGACACCGGGAGACTGAATGAAACCAGTATGTTGAGTGCACTCCGAATATAATGTCTTATATTAAATGCCTTACAGCTACTTAAATACTAACTTAATACATATGTGTGAGGGAGGCCGTCTATACACACTACATAACTAACACACTATAGGAACAATCTTATTATTGTAGGTAATTCAATTAATAAATAATTGGCCAAGCGCGAGTCGGAATCGCCCGTTTATATTGCTTTTTTTTTATCCTTTATAGGCTGACATTTGACCGCCATCTCACCTGATGGTAAGTGATGATGCGGCCGAGGATGGATCATGCCTGCCTAGAAACAGCCTATTCACTCTTGCCTTGAAGACGACCAGGTTGTAATGATCGGGGAACACATAAGGAGGCAAAGAATTCCATTCCTTTGCGGTGCGCATTAGGAACGAGGCACCAAAGCGGGCTGTGCGGATGTGTGGAATGTCGAATGCTCACCTCCTTCTTATATCCCGTTGGTAAAAAGGGTTGGTGGAATTAATGCGTGTAATTCCATCGCACACTCACCGAAATGTAATGTAGCTTGTAAATAACCGACAGCCGTGCAACTCTACGACGATGCTCGAGGCTTTGCAGCTTAGCGTCAGTCAGAGTAGGGTCGCTAATAAGCCGCTCAGCTCGCCTCTCAATCGAGTCCAAAGCAGCCAGTTGGTATTTGGCTGATCCATCCCATAGGTGGCAGCAGTATTCCATACAAGACCGGACTTGTATATATTCAATTTATAAAAAAATGATATTAACAACCGCAATATTATTTTTCAAGTTCTACACTTTGATACCTACACGGTGAGATACGATGAAGAAAAAATTTTTGAGTTTCAGTTCAATGTATGGGGAACCCCAAATATATTTTTTTAAGTTTCTTGTCAAACCTAATAGCGGTTCACAGAATACATATACTTATAATATAGTTTTTGTAATTTCGGAGAAAAAAGGGTGTGACATACGGACGGACAGACAGACTTGACGAATCTATAAGGGTTCCGCTTTTTTGCCATTTGGCTACGGAACCCTAGAATTCAATATATGTAGGTAATCAATTTTGCCAATGAGGATATTTCATTCCCATTTGCCTCCGGTGATAATACCTAAAAGGCGATTGGGAATTAACGATCTATTGTTCAACCTAGTCAATATGTCAATTGAGAATATAATTTCCCATTTGGCTTCGATAATAATACTTGAAGGCCGATTGGGAAACTATTGTTTATTTTGGATCCATCCACATTATATTTAAGAATATTTGCTTAGCTCGTATTCGCCAAAAGACGATTGGAGTACCAGATTTCGTTTTGAAATCAGAGCCCAGTTGCCAATTGGATTTTTTTATTCCCATTGAGTACTATGACAGTATGGCTAACACAATGACACTGCCAGTGATTGAGATTTTCCTTCAACATACTGACACAACATTTCCAACAACAACTGTTGGCCGCAGATTTCCTTTACAACTTCACCGGGCAAGTGTCGAGCGCAAATGGCTCTCAGCTTTGAAAATTTACACAACGGGGCTAAGCGAATCTTAGAGCGGACTCAAACNTTTTAAGTTTTCTTGTCAAAACCTTATAGCGGTTCACAGAATACATATACTTATAAAGTTCGAATAGTGTAGTATTTGTAGTTTCGGAGAAAAAAGGGTGTGACATACGGACGGACAGACAGACAGACAGACTTGACGAATCTATAAGGGTTCCGCTTTTTTGCCATTTGGCTACGGAACCCTAGAATTCAATATATGTAGGTAATCAATTTTGCCAATGAGGATATTTCATTCCCATTTGCCTCCGGTGATAATACCTAAAAGGCGATTGGGGAATTAACGATCTATTGTTCAACCTAGTCAATATGTCAATTGAGAATATAATTTCCCATTTGGCTTCGATAATAATACTTGAAGGCCGATTGGGAAACTATTGTTTATTTTGGGATCCGTCCACATTATATTTAAGAATATTTGCTTAGCTCGTATTAGCTAAAAGACGATTGGGAGTACCAGATTTCATTTTGAAATCAGAGCCCAGTTGCCAATTGGATTTTTTTTATTCCCATTGAGTACTATGACAGTATGGCTAACACAATGACACTGCCAGTGATTGAGATTTTCCTTCAACATACTGACACAACATTTCCAACAACAACTGTTGGCCGCAGATTTCCTTTACAACTTCACCGGGCAAGTGTCGAGCGCAAATGGCTCTCCGCTTCAAAAATTTACACAACGGGGCTAAGCGCATCTTAGAGCGGGACTCAAACCTCACCTTAGGGCGTTGCGAAAAATACTTGAGTTGCGCAGGTGTATAGACAGAGGAACATGATTCCAGGGGCAAGGGCCCGCGTGGCTCTCCCTGGACTGACGCTAGCTGAACAATTCCACGATAAGGAAGTTCGGTTCCACACATGAGTATCGGGAATTTTCAGTCCTATTCTATATAGTCCCCACCTTTTTTATTCCCATTTGGCCCAGATGTGAATTCCTAGGGGGCAATTGGGTATAAAGAAATTCGTTGTGAAAAAGGTGGCGCTAGTACGGGCAGATGAACGAGCCCCCAGGTGCTAGGGCTCGCGTGGCACTCACTGGGCTGACGCTAGCTGAACACTTCGAATTCACACATGAGTATCGGGTATTTTTAGGCCCATTAACTTTTTTATTCGAATTTGGCCCAGATGTGAATTCCTAGAGGGCAATTGGGAATAAAGAAATACGTTGTGACATAGGTGGCGCTAGTGTACGGGCAGATGAACGGGCCCCCAGGAGCAAGGGCTCGCGTGGCACTCACTGGGCTGACGCTAGCTGAACACTTCCGCGATAAGGAAGGCCAGGATGTGCTGTTATTTGTCGATAATATCTTTAGATTCACCCAGGCCGGGTCAGAGGTTAGTAACGAATAATAATAATTTCTTTTAGTATTATTTAACTGAATCATTGTATTGTAACATGGGCCGACGTACGACAACAGCCGCTAGAAGACTATCGCGGAAAGAAAATGAAA
The DNA here is from genome assembly GCA_019425675.1 of Leucinodes orbonalis. Lineage (NCBI taxonomy): Eukaryota > Metazoa > Arthropoda > Insecta > Lepidoptera > Crambidae > Leucinodes > Leucinodes orbonalis. The sequence continues at coordinate 10,503 of PQWD01009032.1, read as the reverse complement.
ATGTGTTTTAAGGAACATAAAAAAAAACGATGTGGCAAGCTCGCTCCATTTTAGAGGACGTCATTTCCACAACGATAGTCTGTACTCAAGATAAAGCCCACCATGAATTAAAAAAAACAGTTTATCAGGACGTCATTTCCCCAACGATAGTCTGTACTCAAGATAAAGCCCACCATGAATTTAAAAAAACCAGTTTATCTCTAGCGGGTCTTGGGCCATTTACGGATTTGCACTGTTAGATCGACTGTGCTCCATGTCGGAAAGATGATTGGTGCTTTCAGAGGATACTTCAAGCTGTCTTCGAAGGTGTTGATGACAAATAAACAAGTCAATTTCATAATTTTCATACTAGGTGGTAGACTCGATACTGAGTCGTCTAGATAGGTACCACCGCAGTGCCAGATATCGTCTCGTGAAACAGGAGCGTTATGCACTTTTGTGTTTCGGGATGAGGGCACAGTAGCTAGTGGAATTACCGGATATGAGACCTAACATCTGTTGTCTCAGGGGACGGGCGCAGTGCGGCATTGATGGAGAATAATAACTGTTTATCTATTCTTGTTCTTCTTCAATGCCGCTCTGTCATAGTCATATCACTTACCATCATGTGAGCGTTCTGATCTTCTTCACTTCGTGACACTGCTTGTAGTGTAGTCATATATATTTCTGAAACAGGTGTCCGCCCTGCTGGGGCGTATCCCTTCTGCTGTGGGCTACCAGCCCACGTTAGCTACGGACATGGGCACCATGCAGGAACGGATCACGACAACCAAGACTGGCTCCATCACCAGTGTGCAGGTATGATCAAGTCTCGGAACCGGTTAAGAAAATGGTGGTTAATACTGGTTATATTAGTTTTACTCCCAACTATTAAAAGATCGCGAACGTTTTGAGAACATTATTATATTCTAAATAAACTGATTAAATCGACGAGCAAACCGGCCCTATCACGAGTTTCAGTTCTATGTATAGGAAACCCCAAAATATATTATTTTATTTTTAAGTTTCTTGCCAAAACCTTATAGCGGTTCACAGAATACATATACATACAAAGTTTGAATAGTGTTGTGCTTATAGTTTTGGAGAAAAAGGGTGTCACATACGGACAGACAGACAGACTATAAGGGTTCCGTTTTTTGGCATTTGGCTACGGAACCCTAAAAACGAAGGTGACAAGGCCCAGTGTGTCAGGCGGTGTACGTGCCGGCGGACGACCTGACGGACCCCGCGCCGGCGACCACGTTCGCGCACCTGGACGCGACCACGGTGCTGTCGCGCGCCATCGCCGAGCTGGGAGTCTACCCCGCCGTGGACCCGCTCGACTCCACCTCGCGCGTCATGGACCCCAATATCATTGGCCACGAGCACTATGGGGTGGCGCGCGGTGTACAGAAGATATTGCAGGTGAGGTTGCATTGAGATTTCAGGGACTCTTTGGCACGGTGTTTTGCCGAGAATTTTCTGTGATATGGACGGTGACTGCGGAATTGCTATTCACACAGCGCCATCTAGCCCCAAGTTTAGCGTGAAGCCTGTATTATGGGTACTAAACAACAGGTAAACATGCTTATATACATATTTTTTGGAAATACATAGAAAACACCCAGGCCAATACAAACAGACATGTTCATGCACACAAATGTTTGTACTGCCCGGGGATCGAACCCGGAACCCTTGGTGTTGCAGTCGACGTCTCAACCGCAACACTAAATGGGTCGTCAAAGGCTATGGAGGGGGCTTTGCTAGGAGTTTCTCTCAAGGAAATCAGAAATAATGTTTCGTGGGTGAACTAAACTTACCGACATTGAAGTGGCAATGGGCTGAGCCTATATGTTGAACTTATGGCCGTTGGAGTAGAAGCGTTGTGGAAACCGCATCTAAGCAAACGTAGGGTAGGAGACTCGACGCCTAGGAGGTGTAACTGTAAGCTAGATAAGAACACCGGAGGACCGGGATGTATGTGTTACTAGGTGGTGGACTTGATACTGAGTCGTCTAGTTAGGTACCATTGCAGTGCCTGATATCGTCCCGTGAAACAGGAGTGTTATGCACTTTTGTGTTTCGGGATGAGAGCACTGTAGTTAGTGAAATTACTGGGTATAAGAGACCTAACATCTGTCGTCTCGGGTGTCGGGCGCAGTGCGGTATTGATAGAGGATAATAACTGTATATCAGTTGTTGGTCTTCTTTAATACCGCTCTGTTAAGATTAGGCGACAGGTAAGCGTCCTGATCGTCCTGTACACTTAAAACATAAAAAAGATGTCTAGCGTAGGATGGGGGAGACCTAAGTCCAGCTGACTGCGATGGAATGAAATGTAAAAGGCGATGTAACACAAAAAAATAATGCGGCTGTAAAAATAATATTGGCATTCGTAGGACTACAAGTCCCTCCAAGACATAATCGCCATCCTCGGCATGGACGAGCTCTCTGAAGACGATAAGCTGACGGTGGCGCGCGCCCGCAAGATACAGCGGTTCCTGTCGCAGCCATTTCAGGTTGGTTTGTTTGACGTGTTTTTTTTTCCAAACTGACTACTGCTGCTGATGGCCTTTACAGCTTCACCGGACAATTGGCGAGCGCAGATGGCTCTCAGCCTAGTGTTTGACATGGTGAATGATGTGTCCCCAAACATGAGTGGTCACACTTTTCATCTTTTGAAATACCATACAGAATTTGATCATTTAGGTACCTACGACTGCTAGCAAACGCGAAAGTGATTTTCAAATTCTACTTAGTTGAAATAAACTCAAAATTTTTTAGTTCATATTGTGCCCAAAGGTTTCCAATAGGACTGTTAAAATTTTGTCGTAAACACAGATTCAAAGTGTGATGTGTGTTGCGAAGTTTTGCCATACTTATGTGGTAGAAAATGATTGAGTTCCGATTTTGGTATAAACTGTGGTATACTTCTATATAAGAGCGTCGGTGGCTCAGTGGTGTGGACTGTCGCCTTCCTACCGGGAGGGCTGAGGTTCAAATCCCGACACGTACCAATGTATTTTCGAATTTTCGAAAAATATATGTACGTTATCCGACGCTCTTACGGTGAAGGAAAACATCGTGAGGAAACCTGCGCATGCCTGCGAGGAGATTCAAAGGTTGTGTGTGAAGTCGTCCAATCCGCACTGGGCCCGCGTGGACGACTAAGGCCTAATCACCCTATACGGGTAGGCTCGTGCCCCTCGGTGGGGACGTTTAATGAGCTGATGATAATGATGATATTTATGACATAAAATTATTCATTAAAATGACCTTAAAGCGACATTAAAAGGCTTCGATAAAATCAATGCGCACAATCACAAAGGAATATCAACCAAAAAAATGTCCGGCCGCTTGACACATACGTTGACTTATTGTTACCTATATTCTGACGTGCATTAGTTTGTTGTTTAAGGGTGGTACGAATAACATTTTGAATTCTGTCGTGAAGTACGGTCGGAGGAACCAAAACAAGTGGGGAAAAACTCATCATCATCATCATCAAAATGATTATTAAGCTTATTATTACTGCAGAGATCAGGCATTACCGCACAGCGTAGCCTTTATCAGTTATTGTTCTCCTTCAATGCCGCTGTCATGGTCGGGCATATCACTTACCATCAGGTGAGCGTCCTGACCGTCTTGTACACTCTGTAGCTTTAATAAAACCTTATTTTAATGATTCCAGGTGGCAGAAGTGTTTACGGGTCACGTGGGGAAGCTGGTGAAACTTGAAGAGACCATCAAGGGATTTAAGCGGGTAGGCCTTATTTATCGTTTCTCTACTTGGCCATTCTAACAATCAGTCTATAAGGCCGTAAAGACGACGCATTTGGTGTAATGGTTGAGACCACAGACAACAGAATATACATTAGACTGGACAAGCCGCCAAGTTTATAGGCAGTCCCAGTGTCGCAATTTCTTTTCGGTTCTTACCTGTGAAAAATTATTATATTTCTTGGGAAATTACTGATTCAATGCGATGATGGTATGTTACCATTGCATTGGATGGCATTTTGGAAAAAAAAGGTAATTTCTTATAATATTCGTGCGTCTTGACTCGTCTCACAGAGCGTAAACTGGTAGCCAGTGTATGCTCGTTGAGCTTACAGTTGTCGCACTTTAAACGCGGCTTGCCCCATCTCCTGTATTGGGAAATCTGTGGTTGAGACCTTGCGATGGCTACTATATCAAAAATTCTAAACTAAACTAAACTCGTTTGTTGGTCTGACTGTTTCTGTGTATAATATGTATTTATTTCCAAAAAAAAAGTACCAAATTAAAATTAATTTGTATTACAAATGCTCAATGAAATTATTCAACATCTGAATTTTGCAGAAATAAATTACTTAATATTGCTGAAGACAATGCTGCTCTCCTAACGAAAAGTGCGGTAACTCCTAAATAGGTCGGGTTTTTGGGCAAATTGATCAAACCCGACTTATTGCACTCTTCTTTAGAAGGGCAGAGTGGGCGCGCGGTAAGCAATTTGCCTCTCGTTGACACCTGATGGTAAAGTATCTCCTGAATCGGTCCTCAACTCACTGACGGCGTCCAGCCTTTCCGTAAGTGTTACTTACGAGAGCTACTAAAGTTGAGGTTCAGTTGTTTTAAAATTCGGTTTTTTAGCGTGGGCGGCAATATGCTCATAGCGCGCCCACTCTAGGGTTAATCAAGTATGGTTTGCCTGATTTTTCATTGAGATGAATTGTGTATAACAATGGAACAAAGTTTACATTAATGTGATATCTATAGGTCCAGAGTTGACGACCCATGTAGTGTAGTGGTCAGGACGTCGGCCACTACATCAATTGTTCCGTGTTCGATACCCGGTCATTACAAACATGTGTGTGTATGAACACGTCTGTTTGCATTGGTCTGGTGTTTTCTATCTATACTAATATATAAAGCTGAAGAGTTTGTTTGTTTGAACGCGCTAATCTAAGGAACTACTGGTTCGATTTGAAAAATTCTTCAGTGTAGATAGCTTATTTATCGAGGAAGGCTATAGGCTATATATCATCACGCTACGAGTAATAGAAGTGGAGCAGCAATGAAGAATGTTTCAAAATCGGGGTTTTTTCATACTTGAGCTTCCGCTGCGTACGCTGCGTAAACGGTTAAAGTTACACAAAAGTCATGTATGAGAGTATTGTTCTGCTTTTAATGGTCTACAAAAAGTCCGCGACAGCATATGTCTATCTTTAAGGTTAGCTAACTATAACATATTTTGCTAAAAAAAATCTGAAATTGACCCCGAAACCTTCAAAGTTGGAGGGAGGGAAATCGTATGTATAGTGATAAATGCAAGTACAAAAGCTAGTGTATAATATGTATGCTTTTAAAAAAAATATATAAGTATGTTTATACGTTATTTAGTATCCATATAATATGGTAATGCTTAGTTTAGGGCTAGATGGCGCTGTGTGAAAAAAATACAAACATCTTTGCATTAACGTATTGTTTGTATTGGTCTGGGTGTTTCTATGTATATTAAAAAATGTAAATTATATTATCTGTATCATTAATTTTGAGTTTGTAAGTTTAACTCTGAACCAAGTATGCCTTGCCAGATCTTTCATTGGTTTTAGACTGTAATACAGTGGAATAAAGTTAATAGTACGAGTAATATAAATAATAAATAAATATCCACTGACATTCACACAGCGCCATCTAGCCCCAAGTTAAGCGTTATTATGGTTACTAAACAACGGATAAACATACATACATACATTTTTTTGTAAATACATACATATTATACATAGAAAATACCCAGACTATTACAAACAGACATGTTCATGTACACAAATGTTTGTACTGCCCGGGGAACGAACCCGGAACCCTTGGTGTTGCGGCCGACCTCTCAACCGCAACACCAATATGGTCTCTATATTGATCTTTTCAACCCTAAAATAAATGTCTTTAAGAGGGCTCTAGCGGCCCTTTATGATAATCAAAAGAAAGTAATATAAAAAACAAAAACGTATTTATTTCATTTAGATCCCTATAGAACATTTATGTATGTCAAATGAAGCTACCATGTTATAATATATACCTAGCCTTGATGGCATTTTTTTGAGTAAGACGTTCCTCTTCTCTCTTTTTAACCCCCGACGCAAAAAGAGGGGTGTTATAAGTTTGACGTGGCTGTCTGTGTAGACACACTCGCGTTAAAGTACCTAAGAATCTATTAATAATTCTTAAAAAAACGTAGCGTTGGGGACCGCTCCTAATTATTTCTTTCTTAGCTACGATATTTTCATATCAAGTACCCAACGCGACGTTTTTTTTAGAATTATTAATAGATTCTTAGGTACTTTAACATTAAGTTTCTTTTATTATTTTTTACTTTTTAAAGGGAAATTACTTAAGTTCTTGTGTCGGGGGTTTTTAAAATTTTTATGTTTGTGTGTAAGCGAGTTAATCATGTCAGGGATGCATGCTTCTAGGTGATAGTTTACTCGTATACTTCTTATACTTTCATGTAATTTCAAGTAATGTGTTCTTAAGCAAATAAATAAAAAATAAAAAGTCCAGAGCCTTAACAAGGGCTAAGGATATTATTGCATCTATCCTTCTCATTGTATTCGACCTGGGTGTTTCAGATCCTCGGAGGCGAATTGGACCATATTCCTGAAGCGGCTTTCTACATGGTCGGCACCATCGAGGACGTGGTGGCAAAGTCGCAGGAGCTCGCCAAGAGTGTTTGACAATAAACTAATTTAAACTGTAAACAAATACTTTTATTTTGACATTTGTAGCCTACAGACGAATCCTTTTGGTAGGACGAATGGTAGGTTTCCGTAGCCAAAAGCAAAAGGACTCATGCCCTCTACAATGTTTATGAACGAAGTAGACTTGAATATGGTTCGCTAATATGGGATCCCTATGAACATAAATATATAATCTTGCTCGAATGAATACAGCGTAAATTCGCACGTTGGCTGTTTAAGAAAATATATGGTTATTACCCGTACCTAAGCATCGGTGGCTCAATGGTGTGGACTGTCGCCTTCCTATCGGGAGGGCTGTGGTTCAAATCCCGCCACGTACCAATGTGTTTTCGAATTGTCGAAAATATATGTACGTTATCCGACGCTCTTACGGTGAAGGAAAACATCGTGAGGAAACCTTCATGCACGCCTGCGAAGAAATTCAAAGGTTGTGTGTGAAGTCGTCCAATCCGCACTGGGCCCGCGTGGACGACAAAAGCCTAATCACCCTATACGGGTAGGCTCGTGCCCCTCGGTGGGGCCGTCTAATGAGCTGATGATGATGACCCGTACCTATATCCGTCCTTATTTGTATCCTTATTGTATTCCTACCATAGAATGGATACACTTAGGCTAAGGAGGGCTGTGCAGGTAATATTCCATTACTTGTCTGTTATTCAAAATAAGACTGATAGCCCTACGATACTAAGCAGGGTAGGCTTGCTGGTGCCGAATCGCATGGCTTGGAATGAGGATGGGACGGTGGCACCGCGTCGACGTCCGCGCTTGCTATGGCAGCCTGCGACGCGAACTGTATTTGCTGCAAATGCGCCTACCTGCCGCGCTTTGTGTCTTCTTGCCGACATGCTCGCCCACGACTATGATATTGACCTATTTGCCGACAGTTTAACCCAAATAATGAAAAAGGCTGTTTTGTTTATTAATAATCTATATTTTGATTCAAAATAATTTTGTAATTGACATTTAAAAATACATATTTCATTTGAATTGTGGTATGTTATTATTTAATTTCTTTTTATTTTCTGACATATTTGTATGTTATTGAATTTTGTATTTTGCTTTATGTTTTATTGATTCTTTGACATACTTTCATTAATTTTATAGCATTTTGACGTTTTGCATTTAATGTATTTTATTATTTTAAACTAGCATGCTGACATTTTGGTGTATACTGTAAGTCACTATGCATTTGTAAATAAATAAATAAATGTCTACCCATAGACATATTATGAGGTAGACAGACTGTATATTGAAAGGCGGTGTCTAATTTTTGTAAGTGTGCAGTTACAGATTTGTATTAGTGTGCGTCACTAGGGATGTGACCTTGGTATCGAACATATTGCTAGAATTAAGCCGGGCGTCGTCGTCGCACCTGCAGAATTAGATGATTATAAATTGTGTTAAAAATAACATGGAGTCAGATACAGCAACGCTGTTAATTTTATCTACAACAAAAATTAAAAATAAAGCGTTACCATAATACATTTTATACACAAATATTTTGAAGTTTGGTCTTCCTGGGTTAAAAATTAGATGATGTTGGAACAAATAAAACAAAATATTATTGGTAGGTATTAATAGACTATATTATATTTTTACGGTAAAATAACAAATTTTAAATAACACTCACAAACTCAAACTTAAAAATTATTTTATTTAAAAAATATATACTGAAAGCCTCATTATCATTTTAAAGACCCATACATACATACATTGATAACCCACAATAGTGGGTATCATGAAAAAAAAGTTTCAGTTTAAAATATGCGACCTAAAAACATTTTTTTTCATGTTTTTTTTTAAAATTATAATGTGGATTACAGAACACAAATATGTTCTTGCAAAATTATAAGAATATTTTTATAGTTTTTAAATTTTCTGAGAAAAGTTGATGTGATATTCGGACAAACATACAGACATGACGAATCTATAAGGGTTCTGTTTTTTGCTGTTTGACTACGGAACCCTAAAAAGAAATTAAAAAGTATTTTGAATCTACCACACTTGGCCATTATCAATTTGCAATTGTTTTTGTCCTTAATCAGATATCTACAGTGAGTTGAGCAAAGCCTGGAGTTCTTCGTAGGCTCCCAGTTTTCACGCCTTACACTTTTAACCCATTCTTCTCTGATTTGTGGACATTTCGGGAACCTAAAAATTCAATAATTGTATAAAAGAAACTGTTAAAGAAATACTATCGATGGAATTAAATTCTATGTTGAGTACATCACTATGTAACATCCTTAAATTTTCATGCATAATATTAATTGTTTTAGACGTAATTTCTACAATTAATACAAGCTAATGTATGTCTAACATTATTTAAAGTCTACTACTACATGTTTTTTATCCATAAGTCTCATTACAACTACGTAATATGAATGAAAATGTCGTCAAATATTTACTTATGAAATGATAATTCCGGGTCTTTTACTCCTCCTTTGTGGTTCTTGAAGAACAATTTACCGCAGAACACGACATTTTTCTACGTTTACTTATTTCTTTTCAAAATATTTATTAAAATTATGACACTTTGTGAAAAATTTGCACGACAGCTCGTAATGTTTTGGCCTCTTTGGAGGCCACAAAATGACACGACGTCAGAGTTGTCAAACGTCTATCAACCGTCTCTTCTACTCGTAACTAGGATTCGTGTGATAGACAAAGATACATGACGTGTATTGCATTACAATGATATAAGAGCGGCAACGTCTTATGACTACATCTAGTACATGCTTAATCTAAGCGTCTACCTGTCCGTATGTCACAGACCTTTTTATCAAAAACAACATAAAATGTACAGTTGAAACCATATAAGTAGGTATGTATTCTGTGAACCGTGTAAAATATAAATAAAAGAATAATATATAATACGTTTTCAAGTGTATCTTACATTAGTTAATGAATTTTAATTAAAGCAATATGAACAAGCTGATTTTTATTTTTAGCATAGATATTTGGCGCTAATAGTTTTACTCCTAAGTTTAATAATAATATACATTTATTTATCTTCCAAACCTGTCTTTTTGAGACATGTATAAGTATATTATAGTACGCTACAAGTCGAGATAGCAAATTAAAATTTTTAAGTGTTGTGACATCAATTGTAAAAACTATGTAATTTTTATTCAGGCAACAAAACCACCATGCTGAGTACATACCTTTTCGGTCCCTTATTTCAACTTTTTTACTATTATATTAAGTTATAGAATTTGATTGTATTTGTAAATTTGGTGCACCGAATAAACAATTTTCTTTCTTTCTTTCTTTAAAAGAGTAACATTTATTAAGGTTTATTACCACACTAACACATTAGCATTTTGCAAGTTGCATTGTTCATTGCCAAACAATGATATTTTGTATAAAAATGGTAGATACGCCATCCGTAAATCAAAAACGAACCGCCAAAGAGAATTCAGTTGTACGCTCTATGTTTAGGTAAATGTACGCTTATTCGAAATATGTGTAAGTGTGCTGTCGCTGCATTTATTATTATTATTAATAAACTTTATTTTCCGATAGGTATCCATAGTTAATATTGATACTAACAAAAATGAGTGTTTTTAAATAGTTTGTACAAAATGTCATTTTAGGGTCAGAAACCGTTTAGCATGAAAAGTTAAATGATAGTTGCAGGCGCTGAAAGCCGTGACCAATGATGTATTAATGGAGAGCAGACGTGGGTAACTCAGAGAGGATATGAAAAAAGATACATATCCGAACCGCTAGCAAACCTATCTTTCAACTCCCTACATTTAAAACATATTTCAACTCTTTAATCCGTAGA
>PQWD01009031.1:129793-168476 GCA_019425675.1 Leucinodes orbonalis | reverse complement strand
CAACTATGTGTATTAAAATATTTTTTTTTAAATGTATGTAACACGCTGATATGTTATGCTCTAAAAGTTAATAATAATAAAGTTCCTCGCAATAACGCAATATGCAAAAACGAATAACGTAGGTTGTACTGTATACAACTCCTTAAAAAAAGAAGGTCCTTTAAAGGGAGGCAACGCATTTCTAACGTCCTCTAGTCTTGCAAAATATACACATGCCGGCGGTATTTCCAGTGTTTGTCCAGTTTGCCCCTAAAAATATATAAATACAGAATAAAAATTGTTTCTCAACGTAGAGTCGTGTCAGTGATATTTATTTATTTAATTTAAAAATATATTTTCATTTCCATTCTTACTTATAATGGGCACCTAGTGTGTAGTTGAAATTACAAACTTTTAATATCAAAGTTTATATTACATTACATGAAAAAGTGTTAAGATTGGATTGCAGACAATTAAGAACGATATAATAATACGTCAGCAATTTTGTACAGAAAGGTAATATTATTTAATGCTGTTTTAAGGATGGAAAGCCCCCGCATCTGCCATGTTATTAATCATATTGTGAATCAACCCAAAGCTATCGTCAACTTGTTAAGCTCTTTGTCCGCCGCTAAATCAGACATTAAGAGAAATGTTGTATATTGTTATTATTATTTTTATGACAAGTGACAACCTGACGCAAACGCAATCAGTAGTACTTACGTGTCGGTTGATTTTTTTCAGTGGATTGTGCGGTCGCAAGTCGAGGTTGCGGTTAATGTAACGTAATGAAACCCCGTGAGATGGACGCCGTGCAACAAGTGGGCTCACTCAACTGTCACCGATCTGTCTGTAGATCAGTCCAGTCGGTCTAGCCATACCGTCATATTAATTTACATACTAAAATAGGTACCCACTGAAATGTAATCACACTAATAGTTTACCGTGATTCAGCTAAGACCGGTTTCTCAAATAACGCACAGATCGCCAAAGCGAGTGAGTCATACTTTGGGTGGGATACAAGTTTCTAGTTGCATAAATACATTTATGCGCCATGCAAAGGATCATATTATTCGCCGCTAGCCGGACCTTTAACGCGGTGCCCTGTAAATTCGACAAGTCCCTCTTCACGATACCACCTATAAAAAATGTCTTAAAACAAAATACCAGTATCTGTTGCAATTCAATAGCTCTGATACATTAGATTTTATTGATATTTAAAATACACCGATTTACTTACTAAGAAATACATAAGTCTCATATTTAAATGACGCTGACTTAAGAACCTACTTTCTCAAGATGTACTGTAGATCCCTATAAGTTATTACAATAATATACACTACAGTGTACATAAATCTTTTGAAGCATCTTTATATTGATAACGCCTTATCAATTGCAACGAAGCAACGCTAGACTTCAAATGAGTACCGGCAAATCGCTTTTGCTTATCGATTTTACAATATATCAGATAACCAGCGCAACACACGCCATCAATCGATGATTAAATCGTTTATATTTATCGATTTGTTGTGATTTTTTAAAGATATAGGTATGATTTTTTGACAACTGGCGTAGAAAACATCTTATGCTATTTTTCGCTGTTCTTTTCATAGATAGGCTGAGAAAACGTTTCAAATGACGGTTAGGGATTCATATCCGATGAAGCTGCAAAGGCCGTCTGCGGCCATAACCGAAAAAAGGTTCGTTTCCACCACCCAAGGCACTGGCTCTTTAGAAGGAGCTACGAGTGCGTTTCCATACTTTGAAAAGGCAAAGTTAATATATAGACAGGTAGTTTTAGGCCTCCGAAACAATATTTTGCGACAAAACAGAGTGGCTTCACTCCGGTATTCTGTGCGTCTGGTATGCCATGGCATACCAGCAACGCTTTCCTACACTTTATAAGGAGTTTTTTTTTATTATAATACATTGGTCTGCTGCAAGAATTAACCATTTCAGATCTTTTTTCGAACTGACTACTGCTGTTGGCAGCAGATGGCCTTTACAGCAACACTGAGCAATTGGCGAGCGCTGATGGTACTCAGCCTTAATAATTTACAAAACGAAGCACGTTGTAAAACGAACATGTTACAAACGAAGAAGCGTCTTGGTACACGCCGGTTCAGCGAGTAAGGATTGAGCGAACCTACGGGGAATCGCGAAGGCTCCCGCCAGCGGGAGCGGAACCTCGGATGTCGGCTGATTAGAAAAGTACTTCATAGCCCCATTCGACTGAAATTATTGTGTTTAAATTGAAAAAAAAGTGTTTATTTCGTAGGGAACAATTCTTCAGAAAAGGTCATGAAATTCTTTTTTTCACAATATTCAGATTCAGTGCGTGGCCATTATCAATATTTCGCCTTTTAAAACCTCAAGTAAAATTTGAAGACAAGAACAAACATTTTCTTACTTAAAAACCCGGTGTCCTTTCACCATAACCGAAGTTGGCGTGTCAAGTTCAAGTTCGCGTCGTCCTACATTACGATTCAATTTCTTAGAAAAACTGTCCATTAAAAATCAAGCCACGTACAATTGTTAGAAAAAACAAATGCGTTAGAAAAACCGTCGACAGAATCGGTGTGAGTGAATCACGAATCGGCGACCGATCTTGCGACCAGTCGACTTGGCAGGAATGCCGCAGCCGCAAGGTCGAGTACGTTCATCGGCCGAGGATCTGAGATTTCCACGATAGATACACGCGGCAATAAAGATCGCCGTTTAAACTATGCATTGGCTTTGTGCAAAATTACGTCACAGCTTCGTTTGTCTGGATTTTGTTTGTTTTTTATGTAGAAGCTAACTATGAAGCATACAGACCACATTATGGAATATAGCAATTCTCCTATAAAAGAATGTGATTCTGAAAAGGAAACTCAATCAAGTGGATTTAGAGTAGATTCAAAGGGGTGCGAAGAGACGGTAAAATGTGTTTGGCAAGACGATACCTTACCGATATTTTAGGATTGTACCGAAGTAGGATATCCATAACTAAAATCAGCTGTCTGTCTCTTTCTACTGCGATCGCAAATAAGTGAAAAAAATCACATATGTTTTTGTACTAAAATTTTTTACAAGCAACATGCTTCTTTTATGCCTTTTATACAAAATAGTTGAAACTCATTGTTTGTAAATGGTCTTAAAGTCAATTATGAGCTCAATGAATGGACTAATTGAAAACTTGAATGTTAAAATGTGTGGGGTAAATTAACCGTTCAACCGCGGTTTGATATATTCAACACACGCAATATATTTATTTATTGTGTCTTCAACTCCTTAAGGATACAGTGCTAATGCGAATTAACAAATCATGTGACGGGTTGATGCGACAAAATGCATAAAGCGAGTGTCAAAAGATATTACAAGTAGAATTGAGAATTTATTTATTTATTTAACTTTGGTACACAGGCGGGTTACTGTCAAACAGACATACTCGTAGATAAAAAAATACATTTTTAGTAAATCTAAATGTGTACACATCATGATACACTTGAATTGAAATTGAATTGCCATTACTCGAATTGACGCTTCAATAAAATAACATAAGTTTACCATTAGGTATGCCTTTAATTTCAATATTTTTTCTAAATAGCAAACAAAGTAATTAAAAGGTTTCGTAATCGCCCATTATCTTATGCTACTCATTTGAACAGGATAAACCAGTGTCCTTGCCCAAGGACCTTTGTTTGACACAATTACGAAATTGCGCTAATAAAAATGGACTCTCGTTAACATTTTGAATACTAAGCAGCGTGACTCATTTGCAATGAAAGTGAAAAGTGCTAGTTAAATTCTCGGAGGGGCATTGACTTTGAAAGTTGAATTGTATTGGGAAATCCATAACGTAATTCGATACATTTTTCAACATGAGCAAATCAAGCAGCTCGTTATTATACAAGTTATTTAAAATCTTAATCTTAATATGCGTGACACCAGAGGAAAGGGATGATCACCAAACGTCGAAATTTCGACCACTCAAAAAAAAAAATTTTTTTTATCAAAATTGTTGATATGGCAACGGAAATTCGTTAGAGTAACCAATATATTATTTTGGGTAAAAAGACAACTCTTTCTTTATATAACTCATTCTGGAATGTCTTAAGACACAAAAATATATATCCAAACAATCCAAATTCCAGATGATTCACAATAATTCATTAAAATGCATACAACACAACATGCAACATATTAAACACTAGGGTTATATATTCACAGCCAATGACGTCAAACTTTACATTAATTCACTACCGTGGCATTACACTAATTATACACATTATGGCTATATTATTAATTAAAAATAAATATTGTCACTGTTTTCCTTTGACCGGATAGAACAGGGTTCTTAACCAGTAAACAAATGCTTCATGAAAGATATATGGTTAAATTAATATTATGTCCCAAAGCTGAAATAATATTAGCTTTACAGCATGTTTTTAAACTCTAAACCCGAGTTTATCGATCATCTATATTTCAACACCACCATTAAAAAGTATATTACACACAGTAAATATACGACCTTAATCAAACGCCCACTCACTCGGGCTGACGCAGTGCACCTAACAATACTACGGACTTTACTAAATGTACACATCATTACACAAAAAAAATGCAAAACTGATCAACGAGCACGTATTTTCACTGTGTAAGAAGGTATTAATAACACTCCCATATTATTTACCTTCAACCCCGATAGGATGATAGTTTAAATTTGGCTTTATAAACAACTAATAGGGTAGACGTAGGTATACACTATTTGTTTCTACACACATTTGATTTTATGAGGATAATTTAGCAGTGTTTGTAGTATGAAAATCTTGTCGGGCACTATGGTTTTGGGCATTTAGATTATGTTTATAATAAAAATGGTTTATTTGCTAAAACTCTTGCAATTGCGAGACTAATCCGTGAGTTAAAACTAAATACACAAAACAGAAAAAATAAAGAAAAATAAAAAATACTATACCAAAACATTTTCTAACGAGTGGGCAATTCATCAAGTACTTCCAGGGCGTGTGCGGCGCCGGCTTTTTCTTCTTACGGCCCCTGTGCGAGTGGGGGTGGCACCGCTCAGCGGGCTTGCCGTGCTTCGTGAACATTCCGAGACCCTGACACTTCCATAGACTGTCACATCACTGGCACAGAAACACTGGCAGCCAACACACACTCACTGACACGTACCACAGATACAACACACTAAACCAACGTCACCCGTAGCCATCACCGCGCAACACTACGTGCGCCCGCACAAACGCAACTGAAAAGAGAAAAAAAGAAAGATGTAATTTCCACACCCGAACCGCGATAAAGACAAATAATAATGCGACCGGACTGATTCGGCCCGAGTTTGTGGTGACATATTGGATAGTTCTTGCTGAGTGCTCCGTAATCTTCGCTTGTCTACGTGAAGGCGATCGTAACAAAAAAGTAATTTACCGCTGATCTTTCACACCCATTGTCGTAATTTTTCTGCGTCCGGTTCAAATTATTATAACAAGAATAAGTTATTTCTTTGTCTACTTGTCCTATTTGCAACTGTTGTATTAATATTAAAAAGCAGTATTCTACTCAACGAACATTTTCGTATTCATACAATTAATTTCAATATCAATGTGACCTAACGTGGATTAGCAAAACCATGCATAGCAACATAATCTGTTTTGCCTTCAACTGAAAACCTTTATATGATAAATATAATAAATAAATCTCCACTCACAATCACACAGCGCCATATAGCCCTAAGTTAAGCGTAAAGCCTGTATTATGGATACTAAACAACAGATAAACTTACTTAAGTACTTTTTTTGTAAATACATAAAATTTATACATAGGAAAAAAAAAGAGAGCGTTTTCTTATATAAAGGGCCGGCAGCGCATCCCTGCGACCTCAGCTGTTGCAAATGTCCATGGGCGGCGGTGACACTTTCCATCAGGTGAACCGCTTGCTCGTTTGCCTCCCTATGTTATAAAAAAAAAAAAAAGGAAACGCCTAGACCATTACAAACAGACATGTTCACGCACACAAATGTTTGTACTGCCCGGGAATCGAACCCTTGGTGTTGCAGCCGACCTCTCAACCGCAACACCAAATGGGTCGTCAATATGCATCGGATTTAACTTATTTGAATGTAACATAATGAAAACCTGTAAGAATTAAAAGTATTGCAATAATTAGGTAATCACGCACGTCACTCGTTTACAAGGACATTCAGTTCGTACGTCACAATAGAAATCGATGGTTTTGGGTGAGTCTTCAAATTTTGGACCTGATGTAACATGTTATACCTAATCCAACTAGTAATTTAGCAGTTCATTTAGCATAATGTTTAAGGAATTGGAAAAAAACAATAAAAAAAACACACCAATAAAGTACTAATGTACATTAAGTGTGTTTGTTTTCAGTGCGTAATTTAAAATAAGTTGAAATCTTTTCGAAATAACAAGTCATCGTTAACTTTGAATAATGAGATCTAGAAAACAGCATAGTCATCGTAAAGATCGTAAATATACATTTTTTTTACGTCCTAAATTAAAATAAAAACAAGAATTGATCAAACCTTTTTAACAGTGGCAAACGTTTGCCAGTTAATAAGCGATGCTATTTATGATCATCATTTCATTAAACCTCTCATATCCAGTAGAATCTATCAAAAGGCCTTCTGCTAATAAAGCAGTCGCATATGGACGTAAATAGGAACTGAAGAGACAAACAACACAGTGATTGCCAAAATCAAAACTAAACTAAATGTATTCCACAAGTTCGTAAAGAAATCGAAGAAAGAAATTTGTTTTTGGCAATCGCACTGTACGACTCTATAAGTCATAATTCTTACCATAGTACGAAGCGTAAAGAGTTTTTTTAACGACAACTAACCCAAAATTAATGGTCACAAAAATATCATCTTTTAAAGAGTATACGCCACGCTCTCGACCACGTGATTCAAAGAAACAAAACACTATCAATTAATGTATGTCGCAAGTGTTTAGCATGCAGTCACACCGCCTGGCGGAAGGTCAACCTACGACACTTGCACAAAAGCAAACCAAAACTTAACGATCAAAAGTTCAGTAGATTTTTGCCATATCAAAGATGAATAATAAATATCTATTACATGCTATTATAACTAAATCAATTTTTTAGGCCTAATGCATGATTTATCATTATTTGGTTAGTTACAGTCTGAATCTAATCATACAATTTTAGGTTATTGTATAAATCAAATTTTAACATGTGTACTAACATTTAAAAGATAATTTACAGATTGATCACGATTTAAGACGATAATTAGCCGCGAAACTGATCCTGTTGGATTAATGATTTACTAACTGTGATTAAATGTTACCATGGTAACGAGATAAAGTACGTAATGTTGTCACGCTTTTATCTATTTTAAAAACATCTCGAATTATTCTCATTTATTAAAATATTTATGACAACCCCGCTAAAGTATAAACAGGTCCAACCTGTCGTTTGATAATCTTATTACGAGTACCGTGACGGCTATCTCCAGTTACAGGAAACTGATAGTTATGGTAACATACTTATATTCGGGATTTGTAAACAACAAACAAAGATATGTAATTTGGTAATTACGAGAACAAGAGAGGGTAGTACTGATTATGACAAAATTTTATTTAATATGATTTCAATGTGGAATTATTTGATTTTTATGCATGTTTGTATAAATGTGTAAGTCACAAAACAGTTATTCGAGAATGTAGGAATTATGTCATTCTGTATCAGGTCACTGTTGTTGTTATCAACAAATAACAGATGATTGTCTTCGTAAATTAGTAAGAAACATTTTCACGTTAATTCTTCTAATGTTAATGGTTAAACTATAAAACTCAAGTGAATAAATTTAACAATGCCAAATGGTCTGTTTATTTCTTTTTACGCTTTTCTGAAATAGATAGGCAGATCACGAAGTATCATCAATCATCAATTGATCATCATCATCATAGATTGGTAAATGCTAACTAATATTTAAACAAATAAAAGGAACAGTTTATAGAAATACACTTGAATTTATTTATTTAACTTGAGCCGCTAATACAATATCATATTTCAGCCCGTCTGATCTTCTAGTGAAATAATGAGACAACCGACAGATGTCAGCAGTAGGTAGTGTTATATTTTCATGAAGAATGTTTTCCGAGAAATAGCTTATTAATTGATACAATGTTTGCTTTAGCAAAAGAGGTGTCAATATATGCGATTATCGTTGAGTTGAGAAGGTTCAATTATTTTTTGCTGCAATGTAACATTTTCTGAGCTATTATCTTCGTAGAAGAAAAGATGTGTTATAATAATTAAAATATAATTTCTTTATGTTAGTATGTCTCTTTTATATGTTTTATAAATCTTAATTATGATTATATATAATTTAGGAATCCGTATCCTGCAACTTTCCTATGTAAACATCTTAAAAGGCTCTCTCCTCACTTTAATTAACCAGATATCCCATTATTACAGGACACAGATCGATACACACATCATGTACACTACATTAGAAGATAACGCCGTAATTCCGTAACCATTTACGCTAAGTGCTAAAGAATTTCATAAATAATTCTTGGCATAGATAACAGCTGATAATGAGTGAAGTACGTTAGAAAAGCTAGGAGAGATGCAGATTATAATTAATGATTACTGAATTATAAGTTTTATAACTAACTAGGTGTGCCCCACGGTATAACCCACGTTATATGATTATATTCTCCCGCGGTAAAACATAACCTTAAAGCGCGCAAATCACGCGACGCACGGCCCGCTGCGCGGTAAATCATTGCTTTATTTTTCCGAAATAAAAAGTATTATCTTAAATCAAAGAAGCTCATGTTTTTCCTTATCACATCAGCTACCTGCCAAAAAAGGCCCGTTCAAATCCATCCAGCCGTTTCAGATGTCAAAGTTTCTGTGACTTCGTAGTAACCGTGTTCATAGCCCAATACCGTACGTAGCAGAATGTAAAAAATGTATGGAGCAGAATATTAAAAGATATCTCCATCTATTAACATTTCACATCATCGTATTGGCTATTGAAACACGTCAAGAGCAAACTTTCACAGCCATATGCACATTTTAATCCATATATCAGTTAACAATAAAATGAGGCTGCCCATTTGGCAGAAAATTCTATCAGAAAATATGTGATTGCTAAGGATGAAAAATTATTTGGTTCCAAAAATATGCATTCACAATAAAATATGTAAAAAAAATCTAAACCATTTGGATGTCAAAAGTAATAAACTAAAAGTCTTTTGAAAAAAGGCTTTTGTCGTCCCGAGCCAAAGCATTTTCTGCTAGATTTTCTGCCAGCTTCAGCTTCGTCACAATTGAAGTTTGAAGCTTGAAGAACAATATTGTGACATCTGTTTTAACCATTTGTGTAACTGTATAAAGTACAGAAGGTGCTGTACGCAACGAAATACTAATTTACAAAACATGTTAAGCGTTTCGAAGGCTTTGGAATTTTCCATTAATGGAAATAATTTTCATGGCTAGAAGCAGTTAGCGCTTACATTAGGAGTGTAGCATTTGTCTTAACTAAACATGAGTTCTTTATTATTTTGTCATTCATAGTAATTACTGCTATATTCAGTAAAATCCATGGATAACAAATGCAAATTTTGGAGCCGATGAATATAGTCCAATTAGCTTAATTTTATACTCTTAATTACATTTATCTTAACGCTCTAAAACTAACATTTATATTATATACGTGAAATGCATAAAATAAAAAATATCTACGTGAATATGCTAACTTTTTTTAAACTGATAATTTTTAAATAACAATTATTTTCTCCTATTATTATGTCCTATTAAAGTTACCTGAAAATAATAAAACTTCACGTCCACCATTTATATCTGTTATGGGTTCGATACTTTGTAGGTACGTACAATTAAAGCTCCGTCTTAATGTACATAATGTACATTAAGCACAATCGTAAAAAAATTATTAAATAACGTAAACATGTTCTCATCACGGATTACACGACGGAGCAAAAACTCTGTCGTTTAATGGGCAATACTGCATGTTCACCCGCCTTCCTTTCAAGGCCTAGGGCTGGCAATCGTATAATCTTCTCTTCATATAAATAAAATTGGAGTGTCTGTTTGTAATATGAAAATTAACGTTTATTACGATTATTATGACAAGCTGAGAATACGGAGCATAAACCAAATACCTTTTCTTTTCTTTCAAATGATTTACAATTAAATAATGAATTAATTTTGTTCTCTGATAGGATTGGTGTTGGTTATGGACCTCTGCTACATAATGAATTAAATTGTAAACTTACCAATAATTGCATACCAGACGCTTTATTTAATCAGATTATAGATCAAATTGAAATGTGTAAATATAATAATGACTCCATCATTGCATTGATGATGGGGAGCGGGTTAAATGTGAGTAAAAAAGATATTCTTTCCGGATTCTCAGTATTGTCAGGGCTCAATGTAAAGAAAATTGTTGTAAGTGCCTTTCCATTTTCTAGGTATTATACACCTAGCCAGAATAACTGTATTCACTTATTGAATACTCTTTAATATAATTAACATATACTTAGTCATAGTGACAAGTTTATGTTTTTTGACATAAACAAATTTATAGAAAATAAGTTTATTTTGACTGGCAAAACTTTTATTTGCTTATAAAATAAAAAAGAAACTTACTACTTTGTTAGCGTTTACATTAAAATTTATTTATTCAGACTTTGGAAGATGTTCCAAATAATTTAAATTATATAATACGACAAAAGGACTTCTCTGGCAAACCGTGACAAAGGAAAATCCCAACTGCCTTAAAATTATTCATCAAAATATTCAGAGGTTTTCTGGAAAGGAATTAGAATTCGCATTATCTTTAAATAAATGAATGTTGACATACTATGTATTACCGAGCACTGGTTAAAGCAGCATGAACTAATTATTAGTATTGATAATATATGGTCAGGAGTTCGTTTACTAGGAAATCAGCTATGAGAGGCGGGTCACTAATATTATAAATAATAAAATTAAATTTAAGAGCGTAAAGATGTGGTGTCGCTTTCTGTGGAACGAACTATTGAACTAGCGTGTGCAGAGCTGGAGCAACATGTAATCGTTTGTATGTACAGGCCTCCATCGGGGAATTTTAATGTATTTGAGACTACTATGGAAGAAGTATTAAGAAAAATAAGTTCATCTAGTAAAAAGTGATTGTTTGTGGTGATTTTAACATTAACATTTAGAAAATTCATCAAATACTGTTAGGTTTCTAAATCATCATCATTTAATTTAATTAATCTTTTTAATGAACCCACAAGAATTACTTCAATCTCGGCCACTTGTTTAGACAACATTTTTGTAATTTTGATATAAATGACAAGTATAATAAATTTCATTAATTCTGATCATAACGGACAGATGGCATCGTCTTGCCCCAACTTCATGTAATTTTGTTGTCGGCCAATTACAACATATTGCATAGAAAAATTAAGGAAAATATATCTAGCAAGTTGCCTTTATTAACTTATAGCAATGAAAATGTTGATGTATATTATAATAAATTATTTAGTGTAATTGAAAAGGAATTTAATGGTACATGTTCAAAAACATGTCAGATTAAATACTTTAAAATCTAATTTAGCGACTGGGCCACTACTAGTATTTATAAAAGTAGAAAAAAGTTTTTTGAATTGTATGATGTTAAGGCTAATACTAATGACCCTGTTATCATAGAGTATGTTAGAAATTATTCAATAAAGTTTGCGCAGTTACTCTTTTTAAAAAAACAATTTTTTTTTGAAAAGAGTAACTACTGAGTTTCTTTCTGGTTTCTTCTCAGTGGAAAACTACCTCCCGAACCAGTGGTAGCTTCATTTGACATTCATAAGTGTTCTATAAGGACCTAAACTGAACACTTTTCATTTTCATTTTTTTTTCAATTTTGTCTGTTCGTTTGTTTAGGGTAATCTCTGAAAAGGCTGGACAGGACTATTTTAGGCAAGTAGCTTATATAATTAGGAAAAACAACGGCTACTTTTATTTTCAGAAAAACGTTTTTAGAATTAAAAATAAAGCAACGTTATTCGGCGCGGCACGCCTGCGCGTCTCGTGAGCTACTCACTTTAACGTGACTTACCAAAACGACTTTAGGTGTTCCAGAGCGGGATAATATACCGCGAGCAATACCGCGGGGCACAGCGATAGTAAATAATAAATATCCACTGACATTCACACACACAGCGCCATAGTCCCAAACTAAGCATTTAGGCCGTAATATGGGTACTAAACAACGCATAAACATAATTGTACCGATACATTTTCTTTTAAAATAATATATTTAAAAAACACCAAAACCAATACAAACACGACATGTTCATGCACATAAATGTTTGTACTGATCCGACAACCGACCACTAAGCGATTGAAAGTGAAATGAAAGAAATAAGTCAATTGAAATGCATAATATCATTCACCACGCCTGTCACAACATTCAAGTACAAATAAAACTTGCGCAACATAAACAATATTAAATGTTACATAGTTCATTCACCGCATATCAAATCTATTTACTGCACGCTTTACAGCATATTTCACTTTGAACCTTATTACCCTGAATTAGAAATGAAATCCAAATAAGACATCAGTTTTTCGCCCTATGAAGGGCGCGTGTTAAAAGCAAAGTGAAAGTACACAAACTCTAAATGACAATTCCTAAAACACACATCGGTGAACGGTGATCGATCAAGCTTTATTTTTCCCTTGTCATCTGTATCGATTGTTTCTCCTTAAACTAACCCTATAAGGCAACACTCGTCCAGCGTCGTCGTACAGCGTCCAGTTGAAGCGATAAATATCCTAAAATCGCTTCGTTAAGTCAAGCGACGAAATTTTCTGGAAAGTGCATACCTCTTAAAAATACCCTAAATGGACTGATTAAAAAAGATCTTCTGCATACCACCACCATACCCTACTAACGCATCCGAAAACAATAATAAAAATGATATTAACTCTTTCATTGGAGATAGGTGGTTAAAGCCACAGCGTGTACTTGCAGAGAACTTACTATACTGTCTATACGTAGGGCACTCGTGTACATCGCTACCGATGAGTCACTAGTTGGCGTAACCAAATATGGCGTCCGACCAAGACCTCTTCAGCTGCCGAGAAACGATGCCGGACTTGACTGACCGTAATAATTAATTCTAATAGTGATTTAGATGCAGGCATTGGACAGGTTTTCGCGACGTCTGCTGTTTGCGATCTGGTGATACTTTACTAATAAATGCAACGGTGATTTCATGCCAATTATTGGTGGGGAATTGATCTCAAAAGCTGGAAGCTGAGTATGTGAACGTTTCTACTTTATGATAGGCACTTTAGGTAAGGCATACACAAAAAAAAACTGTTATTTGTTTCCTATTCAGAAGGTGGCAATAAGCTTACGGCCTGATGGTTGGCTAAGTGGTACGCAAATCCTTCAGACGTCTATAGAACTAGAGATAACACATGCGAGGTGCTGTAATTACTCCATACTGTATTATCTCCAATATAGATTTATGAATTTATTTTCAACACGATCTCATAAATAAGTCAAGAATCAATACATTCTTAATTTATTACCACCCACTTAGATATTTATTTTTATTCTGTATTTGGCATATATCATTATAGAAAGAAAAATACATAAATCATATGTGAAATTTTTTACTGTCTAGACAGAGGGTCAATTTTCATGATAAAGTCCTATTTTTGAATCTTGGGAACGGAATCATAGAAATGGTGGTAAAATAACGCTAACGAAAGTTATGATTGGAAAGTACCTATACACGGGATATATATATGTTAGATTCGTTCCAATTTCCTTTTCAATATTTGTTCTGAGACAACGCTCCGATAGCCGGCAGCAAAGTTGATTTTGAACGGCAGATGTGGTGGCGATATTAAATATCTCGACTGACCTTAGGTCTGAGGGTTATCCTTAGTTACATGGACATAAAAACTGTTTTTCAACAGGCTAGTACAACTTCCAAAATACTTCGTCAATTACACAAGTTACCAATCAAGCAAATAGTACATTTTATGAAAAGTGGCCAACAGTTGCCGTAAATTTATGATAATACAGAAAATGATCTACAGTTCTATTGGTATATGGTGATGTAGGTGACGATATTTAGTCACAGTATCCAGTAAGCCCGGCTTGACCCCCAACCAGATGGATGGATGACCTGATTAAAGGTGACGGGTAGCAGATGGATGTCAACTACTAGGGATCGGCCCGCGTGGATATCATTAGAGGTCTCCGTTCAGCAGTGGACTTATAGGCGGTAATGATGGTGATGATCCAGTAATTTAACTATATCTACTGCATTATTAGTCAGTGATGATTTTATATTAGGTATTAAAAAGTAGTATAATTGATAGTTGTGGAAACACTTTAAAATTTAATAAGTGTTTCCGTAAAGTTGCCGAATACATTTAATGTACTAGGCAACTACGTAAACGAACTTGGAAGTATTGAATGTCTTTTATACTACATCTTTCAAGAAGTGTAAAAGTTAATTTAATAATACAAATTTAAACAAAATAAAGTGACATTTAAAAAAAAAAACTACTAAAAAGGGTAAATAATGAAAGAGGTTGACAGCTTTCTTAGGTGGTTGTTCTTTCATGACATCACGCGCGGGTTCGTTCCCCTTACGGAAATATACAACAATATTGTTTATATACACAGCGCAACTTTTTAATGTTTTAATCTACTTTCAGCGACTTTATTGAAGTTCTCTTAACGAATGCTATAAAGTTAATGTCGATTCCTGGTAAATACAAAAGTATGAATGTGACGTTTATACAGCATACTGTATACGTATACTGTTTATAGGCCAAATTAGTTTCATTCTATCGTAATCATTTTTTAAACAACAGATTTGGCTTGGTTACACTGATCTTGATGTTAAGTTTCGATGATAGTTACGCTCTGGCAGAATCTTCCAGAATATGTCTATAACATATAGTAATGCAACTGCATGTAAGTTTTATTAAGTTAAATCTTTATTTGATTTATTATTCATCCCATAAAAAGTGAAGTTTTGTTTTGGAACACAGTACTTACTCGCATCATTAGTAACTCAACACGTATTCCATGAGTTTCACATAACATGGCATAATAAATAGAAACTACAGCAGACGTAATATCCAAGCACACTTTGTTTTCAAAAAAGAATAGTTGCACACAACACTGTAAGAATCCATTTGCAACACCTGCCCATACTTTTATTTCAATATGTGTCCTAAATTATTGGTGGTAGCTTTTAAAATTGCATGTGCCGACGCCGGCTGGACGAAATGTGGCCATCTTGCATCGGACTTGAGCGAAAGTAAGTCTCGCTTGCTGAACTGAATTGTGTAGACTACAGTCTGCCCAACTCGAGTGAATGCCTGGTTCTTTTTGTTTAAACCTTTTTTCTTTATAAAAATGTCACCCCAGCACCACTGCTTTCCTAGTTTAGCTTCCACCAGAAGGCATTTAGAGATCGTCGCTCTATCGGGCAAGAATCGGAGAGAAAGACGTATTCTTAATTATTTAGGCACATGATATGGTCATTTGGAAATTGTTCCATACTAGCAAACATATCTTTGTTTCATATTTGAAAAAAATATGAATTGAGAATTTTAAGAACTAAAATAGTACACAATAACCACAAATTTAATAAAACAGGTACCTAAATAAAACGATGTTGCGTGAACATACACACCCGATTTTTGTCGTTTTAAAGCGCACGAGATGAGGCTTTCTCGCCCACTTGAATCGCATACAGTCGGAACAAAGCCTGCGTCAATCAAAAACGCAACCGTGGCATTTGTTACATGTAACAACTGTGAAATGAAACATCTGCATGCGACCGGTTCGCGGGGCTATAAAGTAGTGGAGTTAGCAACATAATGCTTTGGCTGGGGCGTGTCGACTGAATTAATGAGATGTGGGTTCACGTGTGGTCGTGTTTCGAATAGTAGATACGACTGCAAATCGTCCATTTATCGGTTTAAGGCCGTTTTATGGCCTACATTACGATTAAAGAACAATAGGTGGGTCTTTTGTTATGGTTTATGGCTCGGTTTTCGGTCCTGAGAGTACTCTTGAAAGTTATCGCGTATGATTGTTATGATGTCCATTTCATAATAGCTTTTTGCGTCTCAATTAAAATGGAAAAAAATTTATTTTTAATTTATTTAATTGAGAGCTTTTACCACAGACCACAATCAGCTAAGTTGCTGACATCAGAAACATGCTTTGTTTCAATTAATCTGTCAGAAGTCGATCGCAGCCTAATTTGGTATTACTGGCGGTTTGGTACAATTGCTAGCCATTTGCTACTTACCTTGTTATAAGAAACATAATTGTTTCTTAGTTTGATTAGGATAATGAAGGCTAAAGTATCTAATAGTCTAAAAAGAAAGTTGATCCCGTGCTTCGATGGACATGTTAAGTCATCGGTTTCTAATATGGCGGTTATTTGATAAGACTTTATCAACGATTTTAAGACGGCTTAGAACATCTAACCAAAAGGACGGTCTTATTCGTAAATCGGAGAATTATGAAAAGGCATTATATATTCTTCATTAAAAATAAAAAGAAGATTCAGATTTTCGTTGTTTTAAAACCGATTGTGTTCATTATTGCTTGACATATTATCTCGCAATATCTACATCGGGTTGCATAACAACATTATAAGGAACACATCAAACGATGGGACAAAAAAAAAAAATACCGGCAAATATACGAATCAACAATACACCGAGTCGCAAAAAACAAATTGGGTCGCCGATTACGAGCCGCAGAACGGATGTCGGATTTGGTCTGACAAAACGTTGATAGAACTGGTGTCCCCTATAATCCCCTAGGAGATTTAGTGGCCCAGGTAAAAACCTGAATGGATGAACAACGCCCGCATATGGGTCCATTTTTATATGCCTTAGATTGTGAGGCAACATTGTTGACTTTTACAATTATTATTTAAAATACCTTTATTGCAGACCTTTATCCATATAGTTCATAAACAAAACCAATTAAGACAGTTATGATTCGTTCCACAATATACACGTATCAGATTTAAAAAATATATTTCTACATTATAGGCAATCGTGGTTAAGGCCATATAAAAGATTGGTTTGAGGATTAGATGACTTTAAATCAAATAGATTTAATAATGGAGAGTTCAGCCTGCCAGCTTTTACCTTCTACCTACCTTCTACTAAATAATTATTTAACGGTTGTAATACACACATATTGAGCGTCGGTGGCTAAATGGTGTGGACTGTTGCCCTCCTACCGAGAGGGCTGAGGTTCAAATCCCGCCACGTACCAATGTGATATCGAATTTTCGAAAAAATATATGTACGTTATTCGACGCTCTTACGTGACGCTCTGCGCACGCCTACGAAGAGATTCAAAGGTTGTGCGTGAACTCGTCCAAACTGCAATGGGGGCCCATGGACAACTAAGGCCTAATCACCCTATACGGGTTGGCTAGTGCCCTCGGTGGGACGTTTAATGAGCTGATGATGATACACACATACGAATATGTGGGAGCAACCAAACAACTCTTCTTGATAGATTGAACTCTTGCCTGAGCAGAGTGTCGAAATGTTGCACAATGTAGACGCACATGTTATTGCATTCTGCTTGTCAACCTACACTGACTATCATTACTCTTTGTATTATAAAGTTCATAATTAGCCGGAAGTTTATAAATCTGTTTAGTTAGATACTACTTTGAACTGATATCATTTTCAATAAATGAAAAACAAATCTTTTGATAAGCAGTTGTGGCATCATTAGGCTCGGAAGTCTATTTAATAAATGTTTTAAATTAAAGAAGCCTGTTTCAGAAAGCGCACCTTAAACACACCTCGTGTTAGCACAGTAAACAGTAGTAAATAATCAACATCGATATAATTTTATAGCCACAGATAACTCCTTAAAATTCACAGTTGACAACGAGCGGCTAACAGTAAGCCAGAATGTTACAACGCTTCATTCAGAGTCCAAGATTAGTCATAAAGGTTATTAAGCAAATATCTTGAAACTAAAGTAGGTAAATCATATTGATGAATACAGTACGGTTATTGTATTCGGTATGGTTTTATTGGATGTCTGACCTCGTGTTATCGACAAGCCCCCACCGTCAACGCTTTACCAACAAGTCAGCTCTTATCGGACGCCACAATGACGTTGTTGATTGTACATCGTTTCGGTTTTAACCGAATGTTATTATAACGTGTTATTTTAAAAAGTCCTGCTCGGAGTATAACCGTGCGGATAGGAACCAAAGTCCATTCACACGTTAAACATACATTTGTGAAATTGAATTGGGATCAATAAATCTATATTTTGCAGCAAAATGTGTATGTAAAAAGAAAACAATAAGTTCGCAATAGATATCAACAATGTCATTCGGATTTTTGAGTCACCGAGAGTTTTTAAGTATACAAAAGAAACAACAGTCATTTGTTATTAAACGTACAGTTATGAGAGCTGTAGAGAAAATTATTACCTTCATTAGCCACAATTCGCATTATATTTGTGAAGGTAAAACATTAAGGTAACATAGAGTTTCGAAGTACCAAGCAATAATTGCTATTCCAGACAAGTTCGAGAAAGGGAGGTTGTTCACCCATCGAAGAATTAATGGTTGAAGTCGCTAACGCTTTAGCACTTAATCTTAGTTTCCTTTATACCACGTAAACAATAATAAAACCTTTCACTACTCACAAGAGTTCCATGAACTTGCTAATTAATAATAGTAAGACAATATTTTCCAGAAATCTCTAATGATCGATGGAGGAAACGACAATTATGTTATACAATAATTAAAGTTAAACATTTCCTAGCGTTATCTGCACAAGAATATATGAATACAATATAAACATAGCTGCTTCACTCATTGAGCAAACCTGCCGCAACACTGAACACAAGTGATCAATTTACAAGTCAATCATCATCTTCCATCTGAGAAAATTAAATGAATTCCCCTAATATCTTGTCAACTTGGTAATATCCTCCGCGTGACCATAAAGAGTGTACACTATACACAGTTATAGCACGTGCGTGGTGCGAATGTGTGCAAGCCTGTTTGTTGTGTGTGTGTGTCGTTATTGCGTAGCTAAGCGGAGGGGGCGGGGCGGGCTCACGCAAACTGATAATAATTATTAGTCTGAAGCAATTAAGAGGCGCCAGATATACGCCATGGATGAGATAGCGGCAGACTTCAGAGGGTATACACCTCGACACAGTTTCAGATCAGATCCCGGAGCGTAACACTTCGAGGTTCGATGCATTCGTTTATCATATTTTTGACCGATTATTACGACATTTCGATTAAGAGGATGTTAAAAATCTATTTGATAAATGTACCCTTTGTCATAATCATGAATATTATTTAAATTCTTAAGAACAACCTACTATAACCTATTATATACTGTAATTCAATCAATATGACCTTTAAAGAAACAAACTATGTATTATTATTAGAGAAGATTCAAGATAATAAAGTATTCAATGTAATTCCTCAATCCGCATTGGTTTCCATCTTACAGCCACTATGAATTCCATTTTAAAAGCTACAATTTTTATTTCTTTTATAATTTTAGCCTCCATCAACCTAATAAGCTTCTGAGGTATTATTATTATGTTAAAAATTCTCAAACACACAGCGCCACCTAGCCCCAATCTATGTATTTAACCTGTAATAAGATAAATATATATATTTTTTAATATTTTCATATTATACATAGAAACACTCAGACCATTACAAACAAACATGTTTATGCACACAAATGTTTGTTTTGCCCGGGGATGCAAACCTTGGTACAGTAGCCGACATCTCAACCATTAACACCAAATGTTTTTTATTTTTTTTCGAACTGACTACTGCTGTTGGCCGCAGATGGCCTTTACAGCTTCACCGGGCAAGTGGCGAGCGCAGATGGCTCTCAGCCTTAGTATATTTACACAACGAACCTAAGGGCGTCCCCGAACGGGACTCGAACCTCGGCTTAGGGCGTTGCGGGGGGGGCTTGGTAGCCTAACATATGTTTGGGGAGAAAAGCGGCCCGGCACATGCCGGTTACGCGAATAGGGACTGTGCGAACCTACAGGGACACGCGACGATGGCCCCCGCCGGCGGGGGCGGAATCTCGGTTGTCGATTTGTGGAGTGTAATCTTAGTGTTTTAGCTATTTCGGCCGCCGATGCGGCGGCGACCGTGGTAGGATCGTCCGGAAAACACCAAATGATGGGTTGTCAGATATTGTTATTAGATTTTTGAAAACTATATAGGATACGACAGACCTGTTGCCATTGGGACTTACTGTGAATAAGGAAGGGCAAATCCATAGGATCAAATTTTAAGTATATTTAGTACAAAATAAATATTCTGCAATACTTCATTATATTGAAATATATTTACTCGGAGAGTTTGGCAGACATTTTTACACAAATTTCACGAAATGTGTGTTGTTTTAATGCCTTGACTCACTTGAAGTCCAATTAGAAAATTCCCAGCTTGGTTTAGCCTTTTTAGTTAAATCATAAATACGCTTCTATTTAAGACGTTGATTTAGATAACTAAATTGACATAATTGTAAAAAAAAATATCAATCCTGAATCTCATAGCAATCCATCAAAATATTAAAATCAAATCAGGAATGCCACTTTATGTAGATTCATTATACAGAGTGGTCTCTTGAGATACTACCGTTTTACGGATAAATAAGCCATTTTCTAGCTGTGGAAATTTCTAGAACTGTGGCGTTATTTAATAGGCAGCAATAAGCGCCATGGCGGATCTCCGACATATCATGTAAAAATATTGACATATAAAGTTAAACGTCGTGTTTATCAGAATGTACATATTTATTTTTTTGTTCATTACTAAGCTCATTAGCAATTCTTATAAGAACGCGCAATTTGTTAAAAGTCAACTGGATCGATTATTTGGTCGAATCTTATTTGAATAAAAAACATTATTAACAATATACATTGGGTACTCATCAAACATGTGCTAGAAAGATATGTGTACATAACAGCTTCGGTGATACTGGTTCAGTTGCTGTGATACATAATTTTATTCGAATTAATATTTACAGAATAACCTTTTCATTTACTAACACCTCTTCAGTTCTATTAAATCTAGCAAAACTCAAAAAAAATTGATGATGAAATAAAAACTGACTGTATAGTAAAGTTTTAAATTCGCAATTTTCATATAACTGTATATATTATCTTACTTACATAGTAATAAATGAATACCTAATACTCCACACATGTTAAAAGAAATGTTAAATACCTCTAATGTACCAATTCTAAAATTTTGATCACTCGTCGTCTATTAGTTATTTCTGTATTTTGTAGTAAAAATATGTTAGGACTGTTTTGTGCCATAAATGAAAAAGTGTGTTTATGTAAGGCGCCTAATAAATACGCTAATATATTTTTAACTTTAATAATAATTTAAACTTCAAATTATTTAAAAGATTCTCTCAGTTACCAAAATCCTGTCAGTGTCGTAACACAGTAATACATTAGATTGTCCTAAAATGACAATGAGCCTCTTAGTGTTGTTGATAATTTGAGACTTAACAGTCTTCAAAAAAGCCATTCCTGTCTTTCTTTTAATAAAGTCGTTTACTTGCAAGAAAATGGTATTAAGACCCATTTTAACAATATATGTCTAACCTTCCTTCTCGTTGAAAGGCTATGCTATAATATACCAAAGGCATACCTAGAGAAAAAGTAGTTGAAACTAAACGCACTTAAAGCGATGATATTCTGTATATATAAAGGTAGATACGCCATCCGTGCCTCAAAAACGAACCGCCGAAGAGAGAACAGTTTGTTCTCTTTTGTAGGTAAATGTGTTCGAAATTCGAAATATGTGTATGTGTGCTGTCACTGCATTCGGAACACTTTTTTCGATTGTTTTGTAAGCATATCACGAATCCATACTTTTTTACATTATTGTCTTAAAGTACCTACGCCGACGACCTTATACATGGTTAAAATGTCATACGACTCTCGGAATATGCTTGTATATGTAATTTACAAAGACCAAATACAATATTTATAGGGACACAAATTCACGTGAAAGTGTACGAACCAAAGCGTAAACGCGATAAGATATCAGTGTGTTACGACACGAATCACAAAATTGTTGTTACGAAACCAACAGTTACATTGTTTAACTATTTGTACATATAATTTATAACCAAAATAAAGCTGGGACTTTGGAATTATAACTGACGTATTTGCTTACGAATTTCTGTATGATATTAAATATAGCTGATTTTTGTTTTAACCGCTGGACTGATTTGCTGAAAAAACAATTGAAAATGTATTAGGGGCTTAAGCTTAATACTTTTAATTGGTTTTGATTGGCCCAACCGAACATTTGAACGGAAACTATAGCAAGGTCCGGGAAATACCTTAAAAAATAGTTTTATCACCAAATACTGAAATTATTAAACAAAATATATTGCTAGGGGGAACGCTTTCCATTTACAGTGGACTTAGAATTAAGGAGCTGGGTTTGCGATGAAAGTAGAGTGCCAGAAAGTAGACGCACAGACGGTATATGCGGTAGAGAAGCATTATTGATGGAAGTGTTGAATATTATTACTTTTTAATCTCATACATTAACATAACAATTGTTTTCGTATAAATCTATTGCCAACTTAGATTGCCGAATGTGAGTAATGATCGGGGGAAAAACTGATAAGATAACAGGATCACATAAGTAATCAATGATGTTTAATTAATATAGACAAAACATAAGTAAATACTACACACCTTTAATTCATATCTAAACAGAATAACTTTTAGTTTCTAGATACCCTTCTTACTCTGATTTCGTTTTTGTCGGTAACCTGTACCAGCGATCATTTATATTTGAATGCTTAAAACAGAAATAAAACGATAGCCAAAATCTAGGTACCTCGAAAAAAAAACCTTAAAAAAATTATGAAGTATAAAGCCGTCGTTTCAACTAGCGTTAAGATCAGAACCCATCAAAAATCGCTTAGAGCTTACCGTCATCCATTCTAATATCTATCACAATATTTACAGTGAAAATTGATATAATGAAACTTAATAGCGCAGCCAATTAAGCATCTATGGGCCAAATTGACAATAATAATTACACCGCCTTGGACGTTTAAACAGATGTCTACATTGGGAGGCTATTTAGAAATAATTGACTCGTGGTTTTACGAGTATATTGAATTGGTCGGCTTTAATTTGGACTTTAAACGGGCTGAATAGTTTCCGTAGTTGGATGCGTTTTATTAGGAATAAAAGAGAGTCGTTAGACTATATTAAAGTGTGTATAGCACGTCGCAGAGTACTACTTTTAGCACAGTACATTTTTTAACAAAAACATAAAGAATAGAAAAAAGGAAAATATATTTGCAACAATTTAGGTCTTTAATGAAGTGAATAATAAAAAGCTAAAATATTTTTTTTTAAACGTGTTCTAAGATTTCTTTGCATTTGGAAAAAATATTCTAAAAGTTATAATATTAGACAAAAGGGAAACTAAACTTAAATGGCTAAAACAAAAACCATTGCATAATTTACCACAAGTGCCGAAATCATAAATCATAAGTTTGGAACCAGTTAATGAATAGAACTTCTATTTCTTTTAAATTATTATTACCAGCGGTTGAATCCAATTTTAGAAATATGTACCTATATCAGTGAAAATATCAATACATTTCATTTTTTCGTCTTACTTTGCCTACTCATCACAGATGCAGTGTTAATGACGGAATATTATTGTATACACTTGCGCCCGCTACTCGAGCTGACAGATGTTTTGTCTCTTATACCGAGTAATTTAATTAGCTCAAACAAAAACATTTTATTTTCAAATTAAATCACCTTAAATTTTTTTTCACTTCATGCGAATATTTCACGAGTACTCTTTGGCACAAACTTGAAACTGAACATTTTAGGCGTCTCGGAGTTGATGTTTTCAAATGTTCAAGCTATAATCCTCACCAAACTACAGCTATAACTTCGAAACTAAAACGCGACTATATTTTTTATTTGTGCGACTACTTACGACAATTTCAGGAATATTTTCTTAACGTTGCCACAATTCGTTTTCATTGAGTTTTAAAATATGCATATTCCAATTTGTGATCATAAAAAACTGACTGCTTCAGAGTTCCATTTTTTTCCATTTTTTTTTTAATAATTTATCAGTATATAATAATACTATAATATATCAGTATATAGTAATAACGATTTGTTAGGGATAACTTTCCTAGCAATTAATAGATTTTTTTTTGTTCCGAGCTGCAATTCTACATTTCATATGAACAAGACTTATTTAAAACATATAATATTATCAAAAGTAATAATTATACTAGTCTTGGTTTCTATGCACAGTACCCTAAGATCGTCCAAGTAATTTTCCTCACATCCCTAGTACAATTTGTAACAATGGCCTAATCATAAGTCCTCGTGTATGAAAGTTGATTGATTCCTATTGATATGAAAATGTAGCAGGCCGGATCCTACTACTTTTCTTAGTAACCCCACCATGGTGATCCTTTCTTATACTCATAATGAACTATTGTATACTATTATTTGACTTTGTCTTAATGATCTAAAATATTATCTTATAACTTATCATTTCAGTTATTTCAACAATTTTTATTACAAAGGCGAATATTTTTAGAAAAATTACTAATAAATATGCATAAGACAACGTTCAAAAATCCAGGAATATACAAATAATCATCCTCAGTCTTTCAGATAACCGGAAACGGGGTTGTTGAAATTCCATTCAGTATTCAAAGCAAGACATGATTTCATAAAAGTACCTAGTATGCCACAAACATCCCTCCAAAAGTATTTTAGTCTTTCGGTTCCTAGAATCATTTCTTACTGAACTTTGATACTTCTTTGATCTTTTCTGATCCCAGTTCCAAGTCTTTCAGCGATACTGAATTATGCGAGGAATAATCCAGCTGTTTTGTATTATAATCAACATTTTGTTTTGGTATACTTAGCAAAAAATTGAGCGCTATTGTATTGCCCGTGTTCGCGGCGCATGCTTGTTTTGCTACACAACTGCATGAGCATAATGTATTTGCTGTTAATAAACTGTGTATCACTTTATCATTATAAAATTCATGAGTCTGAAACTGGCAGAAAATTGTAGCAATAAAACATGATGATCAGGTATGAAAACAGACTTGGTTCCAAAAAAGACTTTTCATTCATAACCTTTGACTGCAACATGCAAATATCTCAGATATTTTTGACAATATTCTATTGAAAACAGGGACCATGTCCTTTGTCGACCCTGGCCATCGCGTTTTTTTGCTAGAAATTTTCAACCAGTTTCAGTATCATATAAAATTCATCAATAAATACGCATCAGTAATTATCAATTTAATAATTAACGAGGTTATTGATTGATGATTTCAATTCAGTTTGAAAACGAGCATGGTCAGCTTTTGTAGGTATCAATAGTGAATAAAGACCTAGGTTATATTATTTTGTTTATTAAAACACATATTTCGCAATTTGAAAACCATATTGACTAACAAAACTAAGCGAATGAAGCAGATGACTCACTACGTGTTCACTTTTACCAAGATCTGACCACATATTTTCTGCTCTATTTAACATCCTCAAAGCACGATATCCAGATGAATAGTTTTTTACTCGGATAGATTTTTCACAAAAATAGAGAAAGCTTCTTAAAAAAATGTATAAATAATACGTGCACTATATTTCAATTCGTAAATCTAGTGGTTTTAACCCTGGTACGTAATCATATTAGAAAAATGTGTTTTCTTCAGTTGTATTGTCTTTGACCAATCATTATATTCCTTTTCGTGATAAGTGTTTGTATATTATACATAAATACATAATATATACACGGATTAAATAAATTTAAAAAAACATTCGAAGATGTTAAGACAACTAGTCTTTCTTTGTACTGATTCTTCAAAATCTACACATGACTGCTTTGTAAAGAAAACCTCCAAGAATATTTTGGTACGTAACCTGTTATCTATCATTGAAGATTTATTTCTATCATGGATCTTCAACGACAGAATGATCAGGGTATAATGTATACTTATTTGTAATTATGTGAGCACATCAAATGTACGCAAAATATTCATTCATGAGATTATCTTCTGAACTAATGAAAGCCAATTTGTTATCATCATCCATAATTCAGTTTCGGATGTCTACTTCAATAAGACTTCAATTTAATACTAACAACTGGAACACTAGGTCAATATTCAAAGTATCTTGTATGAATTCGTATAATTTTTACTTTCGTCCTTTCAATCTCAATTCAATTTTGTCATCTGATCAAAGTGCTTTAAATATTTTCGAATACTGTTTTTGATAACACTAGAATACCTAAGTTGTAAATAAATTGTTTGGAGATATTTATTTACCCATGTTTACGATTGCCGGAAAATAGTCTTTAAATCACTTAAGCTTTTGGCTCAATTTTATTTGATAACACTATCTGCTCGTAGTTGTAAGCCTTGATCGATTGACAGCAGAATTCTTTACCATTTTTATACGTTGTGTTGGTTGTGTACACATGTGCGTTTAATTATTCGCTCATAAATTTAAATTACAATCCAACTTGTATATTTACTTCCAAGTTCTAAACCCAAGGAGCACAATCATCGATTTAACTTTGCATGTCGATTTTTCATGTTTTAATTTATTATGTAAATTGTGCGTCATTTACGTGCTACTTTAAAAAACACATGTGGAGAGATACAATACTTTTGATGGCCAAATATCACATACAGATACATAATAATAACATTCAATTTAGTTACTTAACACTTGGTTATACTGTGACAAACTTAACAAATAGGTATACTGAAAGCAATTTAAGTGCGAATTATTTACAATAAAGTTAAAACTTAAACCAATACATTTGGTTTATGGTTAACCACTGTTAGTGTGAATGATTGCATAATGCAACTAACATGCCGATTATCATCCTTATTGCTTGAGAATAAGAACCAGTTATAACCGTAACGTTAGCCAATAACGTTTTTTATGCATGGTTACAAAAGTTATGACGTCTTTTAATTAGTAGCTAGGCCAAGCATCTAATCGGCTTGTTATGCGAATACTACGGAGAAGAGTAACGCGCCATACAATAGGCATAAAGGTTCACGTTATAAATGCTTGAATATGTACACACAACAGAATACAGATCGACGGTAGCTGTGTACACACACTATCTGTGTATGCCGTGTGCACACAGCGAGACACACACACCGCCAATAACACCACGTCAAAGTTTGTTTGTATTTTTACAATTCTGCGAGTTTCACGCGTCGACAAGAATCGTGTCGCATCTGTACTGGACAATCGAGAGGCCGATAAAAGTTGACATCATGGAATTATAAAACAAGTGCAAACGGATAAACGGACAGCGAGTATCGTAAATCAACCGGGGTCATACTTACAGATAACGTTTCTCGGATTCAACTGTCGATGTTAACTGCACAAAATGTTATCCGTCAACAAAACACAAGAGACGTGATGCAGGCGTGCATACACTGAGGCCGTTAACCCGCTCCGTCGGGCTGCGTTTCGAAAACTTCGCGGTGTGGCGTTTAGAGAATATTCAAAAATAGACCGACAGTGTGGTGTAAACGCGCGACAGTACGCACATATGCTCCAACGGTGTACTATGAGCTGCGGCTCGAAATTAGTGGCGACAGTAACTCGCGACAATCGAATCCGCCCGAAATTGCTTTGAAAAGTTTCCAGTGCACAAAGTTGGGATCGCGAGCGCGGACACTACGCGGCCGGGACGTGAATAACGTACGGCGTTCGATGTACAACTGGCGCCGGCGGGCGCGATCGCGCTCCGTCGCACGCCGCACCTCGGCAGGCACGCACACACGCGCCCACACGCACACAACATACACTGATAAACAGCATAAAAACACAACACCCCCCAGTGCACACACCGTTTTCCTGTTGCATTAGACGCAGCAGCAGAAACTGGTGATTGCGGTAACTGCATCTGCACACAATTCAAAGGAACACGACGCTCACCGAGTCTGTGCAAGTCGCGGAAAATTGCGGTCATCTCTTACAATTATAATTATTTTATTTATATTGATTCCACATTTTGTTAAAATAAGATGATGATACCTGTACAAACCATGCATATCATTATAAGGGTCAAAGATGTTAGTGGTGATGCGTGTGACGAAACGTTCTCGACGCACCCACGCATCGTGCTCCATATGACAGGAATACAATTACTTTATCAGCAGCAGACGCGATAGGAGACGGACACAAGTAATGAATGAATGAACTTAACCAGCAAATAATACAATTGTAGCAGAAACATGGACCATTGTTCATAGATTACACATTAATCGTTCCATTGCAGTAATGAAATACAATTCGCTTTTATCATTATTGTATTCAAAATTCAAATCAAGCTCGTGTGTTTTACATTGTCGTCTTTTTTTTTAAAACAAAAAGTATATTGATAATTTAATTGAAGATTAGAAGCAAGATTATTAAACGTTCTTTTTTAGATATAAGAAAGCATTATCGATCAAAAACGTGAATCTATGTATGGAATTAGTTTCACTGATACTCACACATGGAATCTTTATTTATTACGACGTGGATGGTTATTACCTGAAAAAGAATATGACAAAATCAATATTAGTAAGTATGTTTATCATTAAAACTAAAAACATCAAACTACCAGATAAGTATAACAGAACTCAAGTCTCAAACCGAATCCACATATCATGTTGACGTCAATTGATACCCAACATGTGTCCATTTCTAGTATTCGTAAAACTTTCCACAGGCTTTCTAATAAAACGCTGAAAGGTTTATTCGAGCCCTAGGGAAGGTTGACGACATCTGTCGCTGCACTAAATGTGACATATACATCATTTTTCATGTTCGCAGACGTCTGAGCGTTTGTTGTATCTTGTGAGATTTATTTATGTTAAAAAAGCGTATGTACCTTTTTCCATGTAGTGTACAAATTATAAAAATAAAGGTGCCATGCCATATTTGTCAAAAAAAAACTTGCACAATTAACTACACTCATGATCCAATATTAAATTAACCACGCAGTATTTTTTTACGAATGCGATTTCAATGTTTTCTTTCATATTTAGGATTTATTAGGACAAACAAATAGCAAACGAACGAAAAGTTCACTTGATGATTAGTAATGCTGCCGCCCGACACTGATTATTCCGAAGGTGCAGTGAGTTGCCTAAAGTCGGCTCGGAAATTGAGGGTTAAGTTAATATGGGAAACGGGGAGGATTTGGGGTTCCGCTAAAACGAAAAAGGTTTTTTCACCTGTATTTACATAATACAAATACTGACTCGGATCAGAGAGAGAGAAGAAGAAAGAAGATCAACCAAAATAATCTATAATATACAAATGAATCGCAAAATGTGTTGGTAAGCGCATAACTCAACAACGCCTGGACCAATTTGGCCAATTCTTTTTTTTAAATGTTCGTTAAAGTCCAAGGATGGTTCTTACGACGAGAAAAAATCGAATAATTTCCGCGAAAACCCTAAAAACAGCCCTTTTCTTTTTCACATACAAACGTTTTCTAACTAAAACGTAGAATCAATTTGAGCTTTATTGCTATTATTATATAAAGTTCATTAAAATTACTTACTTTTAAATGCTTATAGTGTTTTATTTAATTATTTTTAATTCACACCGAATTATTACCAGGGTGACGGTTCTGTTCAGGATAATATTTGCAAAGAATATAAAAAAGGTAGGAACAAAAAAAACACTGCCACATTACAAATTTTTCTGACAGGACGAAGTCTGTCGGGTCAGCTAGTTCTAAATATAACACGAAAACTATTCGAAATTTGTCAATACAAGAAAATTACGAGTAGTAAGTGTTTTTACACACCAATTACTTTATTTCTGTTCAACCCGTGTCAATCATGTCAATGTATTTTAAAATTGAAGACGGGTATATTTTGCGCAGAGTGGGGTCCCTATGTATTGCAGTGAACTGAGAGTGATGAAACGATAGAAAAGAGTAATAGATACAATGGAAATCGTTGCATTGAAAATAGATCATCATCCCGAAAAGATAATGGTGATTAGAAAAATGATCGACTTTAATTGCAGTCGCCAGAATTAGATAATAAAGGAAACATTTCCTTCTGCTCACGAACAATTGTGATTTAGCTGTTTTAATGCATCCCACGTTTGTGAAGTAGGCGTTTAACGTGTGACACCCGCAGGGAATGGAACGGCTATGAATCGTGTTGGAACTTATAAAAACAAGCATTTTTCACGAAGCAATATCGTTCACATCATATGTGAAAAGTTTTGCAAATGTTGACTTTTACAAACTGTAAATCCCAGAGGTTTTTGGTAAAATTTATTGAATTTTGTCATGTTGTTTTGATTTATAGTTTATTATTTTCATTGAGAAGACTTCGATATAAATCTAATGGAATCTAGATTTGAATTTTGAAAAAATACATGTACACTAAATTCATTGAAATTTAATTCATTTTCTATCGCTCTTACAAATAGAATTTTATGAAATGAAATTATACAAAAAGTGTTTTATAAAAAATCTACTGGGAATAGGTTTCCTCAATTACATCTATTATTAATTAGACGTAGAAGATTAGTGCTATTTCAATACATATTTAGATCTCCAGGAAAATGGACTAGAATACTATTATAAACGACAGGAACTAGATGATGAATAATGAAGAAGAGTAATCATAAATATTTGAATAATTTACTAAGGAATGGAAATACCTATATATGCTTTTGTTTATAAAAATCAATGATATGTTGCCAGGGACAGAAGGGCTACATAGTTAACTCCACTATATCACATTATGCACTAAATTTACGGAAACAAAGTTACGACTCCAGAAGGAGATAACATCAATATACGGAGCGAAATCGTTAACTTATAAATAATAGTAAAAACCACCGAATCAATGAAAATTAAAATCTAATGTAACTTTCTAAACTCCCTAGCTCAGTACATACATGTTGGATATTGTGTCAATTGTAAAACAAGATTTTTACCTACAATGTCTTTGATATTCTCTATACTATTTTCAAACTCTTATCATAATAATCACTCAGAGTTTACATAGAATAAAGAAAACTTGATAAAAACAGTAAACTTTGCAACATTTTAGGTTACTGAATCTCAAAGAGATCGTTTACTATCGTTTCATCTTTCGTTACCGGCTTCTAAATTGGGGAAAGGGTCTCATTTTGATAACGAAATCTTAGAACACAAAATCTTACGCCATGGCTAAAATACTCTAATAATAATCCTGGCCATAATACAAATAATTTTCCGTAATTCGATAGTCGTGACGTTTTATAACTCATAAATCATAATGCTAAGGTAGAGGAATTGAACCGCATAAAACAGAAATAAGTAATAAACAGTAGCTGTGATGGTAAGTGATATCGCAACCCATGGAAACCCCAATCTTTAGTTTTAGGATTAAGAAGCTATTTAAAGGAGTAACTTATGCATAGCCAAGCAAAGGTACAGGGAAAAAAATATATAAAAAAGTGGATAGAGTTACTGCTTTCACGTAACGAAACACTACGAACGATTTTTCGTGACTGATTTTAGTGAAACCTTGGAATCACTCTGACCTAGCTGTCCTATTCATGCTAGAGCATGAAACTTTCAAATTTACACATTTGGATTGTTGCTACTTCGGAAATAATCTAAAGAAATCGATATCTTAACAGGAGCGTCTCAATACATTTGTCTTAATCTAGTTTATGTTCACAAAATTATTTATTTGTTTGAAAAAATTTTTTACTTACATAATGTACTTAAATACAAGGAACAAAAACAAACTAGTTGTCCCAAATCTTACAAGTAAAGTTGGAAAATCTTTAGTTGCAGAAGGCATTCTCTTTGATAAAATACCACCAAAATCTTGCCGAATTGCGCTTTCATCAGTTTCAATTAAAGATTTAAAAAAATCTCATGAAGAAAGGTTTCTATTAGACGAATATTTATCGGATAAAGATGTGTAGTCTTGCACATAGTGTTCCAGTTACAAAAACTTTGTTATGAATTATCGTTTTTGTACAGTAACGTATCGGTATATGACAAAACTCTGTAACCAATGATATAAAAAGTTTTAAAGAGTAACTATCGAGGTTCTTGCCGGCACTTTTCGAAGATCCTACTTATTCCGAACCGAACGTAGAGTCATAAAAACAATAATAACAATTGACGATTCAAAAGTATCTGTAAAATATTAATTTGAATAAATATTTGATTTGAATCATATACTGAAATATTAAAAAGAACCACTTTACGAAAATTATAAAAAAAATATATATTTTAAGGGTATTGTTACAGAATTAATTTACAATGTACAATTTGCTTCGTATTTCTGTAATTACGGAGAGCGCCTTTCACAAAAGCTAGTCAAAGACAAAGGATTCAAAAAAGCCTACGGTTGAATAATACTAAATCTCTTTATTCTGTGTTCACAATAATTTTTCAAACAAATATTTTCATTTAAATAGTCAAATGCTTTATCAAAGTCATCGAACTGTGTCACAATTTGACTATTTATATATTTAATATACGGGCTTAGATAAACAACAAACTAACTATACGGTGTAATAATTTTGGCCGTCCATTTCAAATTAAAGCGAATTCCAAGAAATATATTGAGTAAATGCCTTACATTTACGCTTCAGTTGAGTAGGTACCTGATGTTTATTTGAAATTCTTGCGTTACTTAGGATAAAATAAAACTCAATGTGACAGACGGAATGGCTCGTAATCAACTCGTCCGAGGGTCAAGAGATGTTGGTAAAGAGACAGAGAGCTTAGTTATATATATCATTTTCTTGATAGTATAATTAATCATCTTGGATCAAAGATGTAAAAAGTATAGCTTCATGATATGCTCACAAAACAACCGAAAAAAGTGTTACGAATGTAGTGACAGCACAGATACACATATTTCGAATGAGCGTACATTTACCTAAACAGTTAAGAAATACAGTTGAAAGCTCTTTAGTTTACAACTGTATTCTCTTGGGCGGTTCGTTTTTTAGGCACGGGTGGCGTATCTACCTTTATATATACAGAATATCATTGTCTTGGTTCTATCCACCGCGATGCCATATATTGTGCCGCAAAAAAATGAGTGTTATGTAATTCTGTGTTCCTAGTTTCCCACGAATGGTTTCCCCCGATCGGAGAATTCGAACTCGAATTTCAAATATTGTTTTATTTATTGATTCATTTACTTTACTATTGACATTAATGAAATAACCATGAGTTTTCGGGAATGGTTAAATATAAAGTTTGATTATGTATCATATGATCTCAAATGAAGATGCTGATATTAAAGTTTGAATTGTTATTAGTAAATACAACTAGTTCACGTCTTAGTACGACCCAACACCTGGTTTCGCTTAAAAAAACTTTTTGAATATGCCAAACCAGCTCCAAAATCACGACGAAAACTTTAGAAAATAGTAAGGCGAGATTTTGTGTCATCATCATCATTACAACCTATAAAGTCCACTGCTGAACGAAGCCTCCCCTAATGATTTCCACGCGGACCGATCCCTTGCAGTTGACATCCATCTGCTACCTGCCACCTTAACGAGATCATCAGACCATCTGGTTGGGGGTCGGCCTACGCTTCGTTTTCCGTTACGCGGACGCCACTCGAGAACCTTTCCGCCCCATCGGCCAGCGGTTCTACGCACTATGTGCCCTGCCCACTGCCACTTCAACTTGCTTATCCTGTGGGCTATGTCGGTCACTCTAGTTCTCCTACGGATATCCGTGTTCCGGATCTTATCGCGTAGGGAAACACCTAACATAGCCCTTTCCATAGCACGTTGAGCAACTTTAAGCCTTTTAAGAGGCCCTTAGTAAGCGACCA
Organism: Leucinodes orbonalis; assembly: GCA_019425675.1. Taxonomy (NCBI): domain Eukaryota; kingdom Metazoa; phylum Arthropoda; class Insecta; order Lepidoptera; family Crambidae; genus Leucinodes; species Leucinodes orbonalis. Next base: position 134,503 of record PQWD01009031.1, on the reverse strand, counting down.
CGTTTCACTTCCGTATGTAATAACCGGCAACACACACTGGTCAAAGACTTTCGTCTTCAGACACTGAGGTATTTTGGACGAAAAGATCTCCCTTAACTTCCCGAACGCTGCCCATCCTAATTGGATTCGACGCGAAACCTCCTGCTCGAAGTTGGACCTACCCATTTGAACTACTTGTCCCAGGTACACATATTCGTCTACAACTTCGAGTTCAGAACTTCCAACTGATATTGGTATGGGCACAACATGGATATTAGACATGACTTTCGTCTTGTCCATGTTCAGTTTAAGACCCACCTGTTGCGAAGCTCTGTTAAGGGTATTGAGCATAGTACCTAAATCCTCCATGGATTCTGCCATGATTATTATATCATCGGCAAATCGAAGATGAGTAATGTACTCGCCATTGACGTTGATGCCAAGTCCTTTCCAATCGAGCAGCTTAAACATATCTTCCAATGCAGCTGTGAACAGTTTCGGAGATATAACGTCTCCGTGTCTCACTCCTCGGTGCAATTGGATTTTTGTGTATTCTTATTCAAAGCCTTTATAGAAACCTTTTTAGGTACCTAGGTATATACATATTTTAAATTTCGTCTTGAGATTATTGAAATAAAAATGTACAATCTTTAGGACTTGCTCGTATGTAGGTACACTCACTTAGATCTCATAGTAAGGATTATATGTATTTTTAAAGATTAACGAGTTACGACTCATAATAAATTGATTCAAAGTTCCAACTTAATAAATAAAACTGAGTTGCACAAAGTTAGATTTATCAACTCTGTGATTAATATGTCCGCTACTTGTTATACCTTATTTTTTAAGATAAGTGACATGGCTGCCTATAAACACGTGGAATACCAGAAGGCATTGAATATTTCAACTGTATTTTAAAGTCAGCTTTAATTTCCATACCGTATTCTATATATATATATTATAAATATTCACTATAACTTGTGAATTGAAGGTATCTTGTATATTATATCAAAATTATAATATGCCACGTGTAAAATGGTAAATCTTATTAAATAAACCCTGCCGCCGGCTCAGAAAGTCGATTTTTGATAGAAAAGTGCCTTCACTTGGCAAATATCATCAACCATGCATAGAATTTAGACGGCCAATTGTGCCTTTGTAAACGGAGCTGTCAATCGAATATGATTGAGTAAGGGACCCTAAAATGAGAAGCGAATATCGGGCATTAATTTATAAAACTGACATCAGGGACCCTCGTCCGGCGCACAGATAAATGAGTCTAATTTATTTAAACGATATTATTTCTAACGGCATCTTTTTCAGCTGCTTGTAAGACGACTAGCCCCGTCTGCCATTATTTATTTTGGACCCTTGTTAAATCTTTCTGCTGGCACTCCACTTGGAATTTATTAAGGCATTGAATGTCAATTAGCGTTACGCGATATGAACGCGTAGGCAGCGGGGACTCGGTGAGATTATTATGACTAGTATGCCTCATATATTTTTAGTGAAGTATTGCATATAATTAATGTCGGCAGTTCTGCCTTGAAAATACTTGGTTAAGAAAAAGATAAGCCGCATACTATTTGGCCTCGCATATCATTAAGAAACCAATTCCTATACTGAAATAAGATGAAGTCAATATCGCATATCCCTAATGGCTGGAACTGTTCATTCTTAGGTATTTTAACAGCAACATGATGCAACTGTAGTTATCATGATTGTGCCGGTACAAATAATAAAGTTATTACCTTACTACACCAAGGGTTCCGGGTTCAAATTCTGGGCAGTACAAACATTTGTGTGCATGAACATGTCTGTTTGTAATGGTCTGGGTGTTTTCTATGTATAATATGAATGTATTTACAAAAAAATATATATATAAGTATATGTATCAGTTGTTTAGTATCCTCACTACAAGCTCTTCGCTTAAAATGGGGGCTTTATGGCGCTGTGTGAACGTCAGTGGAGATTTATTTATTAAAAATGCATTATAATAGTAACACAAAGGTTAAATTGAATTATTAACTATTTAAATAATTTTCAACAGTTTTAAAAATGCTTGTTACCTATGCATTGTCCGTAATATGTTATAATCTCTTATATGTACATAGTTTAATTCTACATTCTGAGTTAAAAGATCATATCCTATTTGAAAACTAAACAAGCTCCCAAGCAACACGGTTCAATACGAAGACATTGTTTGCGAATAACATTTTCGAAGTATCAAATACAAATGGAAAACAAATGATCCGTGTCTCCTGAGCTATGAATAAATTTATTCAAAATCCACCTTTTTACGGTTGTACCTTACCTCACTGTTAACCAAACATAATATATATATATATTTTTTTTTTGTTAAAAGGTAATGTCGTGTGCATCTGGTTTAATAATGCATGTTAAAATTGCTTGAGCGCCACATAATATGTCTGTCGGTTAATATTCTAACCTACTTAATACAAATAGCGGCAAACTTGGCCCGACTTTAGGGTTTATGATAAATAATATTCACGAATGCCAAAAACTTGGACCTGAGCATCTCATCTTGCTTTCTTGGCAGAACCATTGGCACCTATTCAGTGTAGCTGAGGGGAAAACACCATTCGGGTGTATTACAGTGACCTAAAAGCCTAGTTCTAGATTCATTTTTGTGCTAGCCAAAAAACAAAAGCGCACGTAGCTTTGAAAATTAGTTGTTAAGTTCCAACGTGGATTCTTTACTTTCTTCTTTGTTGTAGTAATATTTGCTTTATTGTAGCAGACTAAAGCTCAATATACAATGAACATTACGTTTATAGCACTTACGTACATTGCAGGTCGAAGTGTTAGATATTAATGAAATATTTTGGAGATTATTATAAAATTATATATTATTTTCGCATAACTGGAATGAAACAGCTCTATACACGTTTCAATTTGATAATAATAATGACATTGTCTTGAACAAAAGCATCTTACTGAAATCCAAAACAGGGTCACTGATGTTGAAGCATAAATCTAATTCTGATCGAGCCTGAAAGCACAATTTCGAGAACAATATAGGTAATGACAACTCTTGGAGCCAACGCGAGCTGTACTGGGGATCGCATCTTGGCAAGCATAGCGTAGGTTGCCCCACCGGACCGATGGACCGACAAATTGCAAAAGGTTGGATGAGGAAAGCGAAGGACCGGGATGTCTTGCGCAAAATTGGGGAGACCTACGTCCAGCAGTGGATTGCGATAGGTTGAAGAGATATAGAGAAAGAGATCATGAGAATGATTCTTTCTTTTCTAATTGTATACCATAAAATAGTATGTACCTACCTATACCTTTGTGAAATGGGATGACTATATTTTACTTATTAATATTTTATACTGTTAATAAAGCTACTCTACATCGTATACCTAAATATAAATAAAAATCGATTTTCTGTTTTAATATAAAAGCAACCGTTTTTTTACTATATGCATATGCATACAACATACAAGGAGCATACACCAAAATATATAATTTTTTATCATTACGGTTTTGGCGAGAGAAATAGATGGAACTAAGATACCTACAAATGTCCTTATACTGGTTCTCTCTCAGGTAAGTAAAAAAATACTGTGAGCAAAATGATCAGTTTTGCGAGCTTAAATCCGTATAACCGTAAATTTAAGAATTAGGTCAAGACCATGTTACTTATTACAATCGCCAATAATTAACAACAATGCGGGTGATGACGTGAACAGAAACTGTACTTTTTGGTGACTGGTCCGTAATCTTTTCAGTCGCTTCACTTACTGTACTGGATGTGTGCAGTCTGCTAGATTTCAATTTTGTATACAAAAAGCTATTAAATAAATATTAAACTAACCCACAGGCATTTACACATCGCCATTTGGCCCCAATTTAAGCTTGTAATATGATTACTTAATTACGGATTTTACGCCTTTTCTTTACCTATTTTGAATCTAATTTGCAAATGTACCTTTAAGTGCCTGTATTCAGCGCGTATCCATTGCTAAGCCCTATTACATTGCCCTCTCCCAAAAAAAAGTATAACAATTCTATTTATTGTGTCCAACTTTTATTTTTGCATTTAAAGTACATTGATTATAGGTAAGAAAAAGCACACACAAAAAAAAATTAAGCACAACATATTTTTTGTTTCTTTTAAACTTGAAATTTTATATTTACTGCATTTTGCAGTTTGTATTAAATTTGTCTCTTTACTAAACATATCGATAAATTTCGTATAAATGAATATACTTGCGACTTCAATAGAAATCAAAATATGCTAAATAAAGTTTTTGCGTACTTTATAATGTACTTTACTATGGCTTTGGTACTTCATAGATTTCAATTACATTAAATAACCTACAATAATTTATTATAAAGTGCGGGTGGCTAGCCTAATTTTATTCTATTTCACAGAACGATATCTGGCATTGCGGTGAGTTCCTATGCGACAAATGAATTGCGACCAATAAGCTTGCCAACTTTTAAAACATAACAGTATTCATTGTAGGTATGGATGTTCATTAGTATTTGTAACCACAACCTTTTTTGAGGGCCTTTTTAAGGATTTTTTACTGTACATGGTGATGGTTTATCTCTTATTACACTCGTTGCTTCTTCGAGTAAGATATAAAGACAATTTGCGGCAAGCTTTAATGTCATTCATTCAGTTTATATCTGCACTTTCTTATCGCGTTGCTCCATTTTTACACTTTGTTGGTTATCCAATCTCTTGTACGTCTGAAA